>OY756426.1:2450422-2645422 GCA_963576905.1 Mystacides longicornis | reverse complement strand
CGATGAATTGATTTTCGATCAATTGATTTTCGATGAATTGATCATTCGATGAATTGATTTTCGATGAACTCGTCGTGAATCTACGGGAAGTCCCTCGATTGTTGATCACGGTGTCCCCTACGCCAGGTAAGTATACCGTACGTCATTTTTATTTTGTTCTCCGATGTTAAAGCTTTTGGTGGAAACAAGTAGAATGCCGAATCCGACCCGCGCCGACCGGCGCAAAGAATGTTTCTATGCAGTTGAACCTTTTTCGTTTAAGTCTTACGGGGAGTCCCTCGACTGCATTGTATGTAATTTTTATTTCGCCCTCCCAAGTTAGCAAATCTTTTATTTTATACGGGGAATCCCTCGACTGTATTATACTTACGTCATTTTTATTCTATTTTCGTTGTCAGCATTCGTTAGTTGTCAAAAGGGGGGATTTACATCATCAACTGGACTTGCCAACGCAGCTATGCCAAAATTTGGAAAACAGCAAAAGAAAAAATAAAGATAAATTTATGGAACATATAAATAGTATTTTTTTTTCTCCGAAGTTAGCGAAGGAACCCTTTGAAACCCTTTTATTTTTTTCGAGAGTTCAGTAAAAAAATAGTCTCTTGGGTGTTACGTAACATTTAGGGGGGGGGAGGGGGTACAGAAAAACGTTACGGCGCGTTACATGGGGGGGAGGGGGGGTCAAAAATCTTCAAAAATTGCGTAACGTAATACTTGAACGCCCCCTAAGTACCTGGGAGCAACCATTACCACCACTGGTGACCTCGGGGCTAAGCTCCCGATACGTATCGGTATGGCAAGTGGCGCCTTTAACAACATGAACAAAAAGGCGTCGGCGTTTAGTGTCGAGACGAAATGTAAACTGATGCGTGTGTGTTGCCCATTCTCCTGTATGGGTGTGAGTCCTGGCACCTGACTTTGGCCCAGGCACAAAAAGTATCTGCATTCGAAACGAAGTGCCTCAGGAGAGTTTTGGGTATAAGATGGTACCACCTAGCGTGAGCCCATCACTTCTACTATTATGTGGAGATGCACTTGGCTGGAACATGTGTTAAGGATGCCGAATGACAGTTGGCCGAAGAGAGCGCTGTTCTTCCTCCCATTAGGGTCCCGAGGACAAGGAAGACCCTAACATACTGTGTTCCGCTCCTTCGAAGCAGAGCTGAGGAATCTGGACATGGTGTGGGAGGAGGTCATAAACGTTGCGCAAAATCGAGCGCAATGGAGAGTTCTTGTTTCTCGTATGCCCCTAAGTGGGGTCTTAAGTCCTTATATACCTATTCGCTCGATTTCACTAATTCTTTTTTGTCGTGTAGGCATTTATCAGGAAAAGGTTGTTTTGAAAGAAAAAAAAAATAAGAAAAATTGGAAAATGAAAAAAACGTAGACAACCTTATTAGTACTTTCTACCATATAACTAATTTTATTCCAATTTTGAAATTTTGACAGAAACTGCCAATTGTTAGATAGTTGGTACGATTGACAGAATGCGGATGGAATATACATGGTTTGCGGATGGAATAGGTATACATGGTTTGCGGATGGAATATACATGATTTAAAACAGACGCATCGGTCGGAATTACATTGGCCAAATGATAATTAATCACCATACCAATTCGAATTCAATACCTATTCATAGTTAGGAACACAGGTCTCGGGGATGCTAGTTATGAATAAAACAAGAAACTCATCATGATTGTTTATTAAAATATGTTAAAATACATTAAAAAAAATAAGTAAATTAGTAAATTCGCAGTGTCCGGATTAGACCAGTATAGGACCAGAATTCGCGACGTGTGTCCGGGTGAAACCAACCTTAGCTTTATTTAAATTCCTTTTTAATTTTGAACATGACTTATTATTACTGCTCTGACTTATTGAATGTTGTGGTGCAAATATTGCGCTCCAACGGAATTTTATTTTATTTTTCTCTTACGAATTCAAACGCGTAGGACAGGGATGAGATTTTATTTCACAGACTAAAAACTATATCTTTTTTTCTTATACTAGCACTGATGTTTTCGAGTGATTCGGTAAGTAAAATATTGTGTTACTCAACCATCGGACCGAGGGAACTTCCTCTAGTACGAAATCGCAAAAAATATGCCTCTAAACTTTTTGATCCGTGGAACTTTTTCTTGCATGCCCTGCACTATCTCTCGTATGAGTACGCAAATGTGATTTTAAACGATTTCCTCTACCGAACCTTTTATCGCAAATACTACATCCGTACGGCTTTTCTCCTGTATGAATTCGGATGTGTTCTTTCAATCTGCTTGATGATTTAAACTTTTTGTTGCAAGTAGTACATTCGAATGGCTCTTCTCCCGTATGAGTTCGAGAATGTTGTTTTAACCTGGATGGTTTATTAAACCTTTTTTTGCAAATACTACATTCGTACGGCTTTTCTCCCATATGAATTCGGATGTGATCTCTTACATAGCCTAATGTTTGAAACTTTTTGTTGCAAATAGTACAACTGAATGGCTTATCTCCCGTATGAATTTGGACGTGTTTTTTCAATATTCTTGATGATTTAAAATTTTTTTTGCAAGTAGAACATTCGAATTCTTTTTGCTTGCTATGAACTCGTAAATGTATTTTTAAATGACGTGATTTAACAAACATTCTCTTGCAAAAATAACACATATTTGACTCATTACCAAAGAGGTTTGCATTCATTAAAAATGATTCTATTTCATTTGTTTCTAATTCATATACATAAATCACTGATAAAGCATTTGTTATCCATAATTGATAACAACTATTAATCATTATTATTGAAGCTAAAAAAAAGTAAAAACACGCTTGCAATGTTTAACAAATATATTTTTTTCCGTTACAATGACGTTTGTACCTAAGCACAATATCATTAACTGTATTTTAAGTACCTAGTATTACTATTATACTCTATGAACCACCTATGAACTAACTGTCTGTTTGGTAAGTACGTTCTTTTCAGTGTTGCCACCTGTCTGGGTTTTGCCACATGCATCCGGGTGTCCGGGAGAAACCAAAAATGTTCGGGTTGTATCTATATATCCCAAAAATGAGTATTTTCCGTTGGAATAAGCGAAATTAGATCATTTTTAAGTTTCTTTATAAATGTTAACATCATTTTTTACGTTCCGTTTTGACCACCGTACTGTTAAAATTGCCGGCCAAATCGGCTTCATCGTATTCTTTCAGATATATACATCCTTTTTGTCAGTCTTTCTTTATTCATTCTCTTAACATGCCCAAACCACCTCAATTTTTCATTATGCTAACATTCGCTCCACATTCCTTTCTAATATCATCATTCCTCATCTTATCGATCAGTTTTTTTCTGCATAGAGATCTCATTTCTACAGCATTTATACCAACTTACATATTTTTTGTCCATGTCCAAGTTCACCCCCATAAATCATGGATGGCATCAGGATTACATTGTTAAACCAAGCAAAAAAAAATGGTTAACATACCTATATCTTATCAATTAATATACCGACCTCGGTAGCCTAGTGGTATGGGCGTGGATTCCAAATCACAAGGTCAGAGTTTTTTCACTTGAAATTTCTACCCGGGGTTGGCCTGTCTCAGATTGAACGGGACCGATTGACTAGAAAAAATTGCCCCAGGCCTATCTAATAAATAGAACAATAAGCAGAACAATAATAAAAATATGTATTTCTAAATCAAAATACCATAAAATTTAAGGAAAAAACAGTATCGAAGAGGTTGCACTCAATAAAAAAAACTGACACCTACTTTTGGATACAAGGAGCCAAAGGCCGCCGAACTACACACGCCTACGCACTGCGAGATCACAACACACCCGAACATAGAGAATAACCGGAGTTTAGATGTGCTAGCAGAAACAGGAGAGGAGATGTAGCCTGGAAACTGGCCAGTGGGGTACTTTTGGTCCCCACGAATCCGTTTAAGGGTTTAAGAAATACTTTAGTGTTTAAACTTGGATTCGCATGGCTGAATTCTAATGTGAGATTTTAAAGCATTTGATTAATAATTAATTCAATTATTGAATTCTTCTTGAAAACTCAAAGAGTAACGTGAACTTTTTATACCAAATTTTGTGTTCAAATGGTTTTAGGATGTGGGTCTTTAAGTATATGATTGATCAAACTTTTTATTTCAAACATTGCATTCGTTAGGATTTTACCGCTATGAAGTCTCGTGTGTGCGTTGGTTTTCTGATTTCGTAAACTTTTTCATGCAAACATTGCATTTGTATGGCTTCTCTAAGCTATTATTTCACATGAGAATTAAAAAAAATACTTTAGTGTGTAATCTTTTTATTGCAAACATAGCATTGGTAAGGGTTTTCTCCGCTATATGTCGCGTGCCTGGATTAAGCATTCGTGATTTGGTAAACTTTTTCATGCACACTTTGCATTCTTATGGCCGAATTCATATGTCAGACTTTAAAGCACTTGATAATAGAACTCTGTGAAAATTAAAAAAATAACTTGAACTTTTTATAACAAATTTCGCATGCAAATGGCTTTTATCATGAGTTATTATTGATTGATTAAACTTTTTATCGCAATTGTTGCTTTCGTATGGCTTTTCTCCGCTATGAGTTTGCGTGTGAGTCTTGAGTCTGCAAACTTTTTACTGTACACATTTCATTAGTAAGGCTTTTTTCGCTATAAATAAAAATCTTTCTTTATTTCTCGCATAAAATATCTATGAAGTCCCGCTGTGCGTAAAAGTTTTCTGGTTTGGTACATATTGCATTTGCTGGTTTTTCGAGCATCCTGTAAGGGACCGTTCAAGTATTACGTAACGCATTTTTTTAACATTATTGACCCCCCCCCTCCCCCCGAGATGCACCGTAACGCTCTTTGTTACCCCTCTTCCCATTCTCTAAACGTTGCCCAACGCACATATTACAATTATATATGCCTCAAATCACAATTATTACTGGAAATTCACTAAATACCTTTGTTGCGGCGCCGGTAATACAATAGTAAAGTTTTACAAGAAACCCCCCCCCCCCTCCCCCCCATATTGCGTTACGTAATACTTGAACGCTCCCTAAGAGGCAGGTAATCGAAAAATCTGATCGGGGCCGTGGGGTTGACCACCTTAAACTCACGCGGTCAGAAAATGCAAAGAACGCCTAGGACTTCGAGTCAATGCCAGTAAGACGGAGCTCATGGCGAATAATTCCTGCCCCGATAAACAGCTGCCGATAACCATCGATGGCCACCAGGTCTCCCGGGTGGATAAGTTTCAGTACCTGGGAACAACCATTTCCACCACTAGTGACATCGGGGCTGAGCTCCCGATACGCATCGGTACGGCAAGTGGCGCCTTTAACAACATGACCTAAATATGGAAGGCGTCGGCGTTTAGTGTCGAGACGAAATGTAAACTGATGCGTGTGTGTTGCCCATTCTCCTGCATGGGTGTCAGTCCTGGCACCTGACCAAAGCCCAGGCACAAAAAGTATCTGCATTGGAAACGAAGTGCCTCAGGAGAGTTTTTGGTAAAGGATGGTACCACCACATCACGAACGACGCTATACGCCGGCATACCAAGCGTGAGCCCATCACTTCGACTATTACGTGGAGGAGACGCACTTGGCTGGGACATGTGTTAAGGATACCGACAGTTGGCCGAGGAGAGCGCTGTTCTTCCTCCCATCAGGGTCCCGAGGACGAGGAAGACCCTCTTATACTGTGTAGCAATAAATCAGACGGACGGCGTTAGTCCTGCATATATCAATAAATAAATAATGAAAAAAATAAATAAAAATTTGTGTCTTTTGTATGTGCAGCTGCAAGAATTCGTTTACATATGGGTATTTTTACGCTCTCGTACGCTACGAATCCGTGGAGTGTGGGCCTAATAACCCTTAAATCTAACTAACAACACAATACCATAGGTACCTATCTACAACTTAGCTTATTTCTCACGATACACATGGACAAGGTCAAATTACGTAATATGTTGGAACTAGGCGTGTTAATCTATCTTTTATTTTTATTTTATAAAAGAGAGTCGGGTTTGTTCCAACACTTATAACTGGAGAACGGCTGAACCGATTTTCATGATTTTTGATTTGTTGTATTCGTCTCCGTCCCGAATAGGCTACTAGCTAAGTGGTAAGGAATAAAAAATATTAAGAAAATAAAATTCCCAAACCTTTTGAAAGGAACGGTTATTCCTTTCTGTGATAAATTTCATGACAACGCAATTTTACTTACCTACCTAGCAACCATTGAGTTTCAAAACATACATACGTACCTATATCAAAATAAGATAAATAGTCAATCGTGTTAAATAACTTAAAAGCGAATTTAAGCTCTGTTACATAAAACCTAGAGGAACTTTACTATTTACTTTGATAAGAAGTTCGACGGGTCAGTTAGTAGATTATAAAAACGTTATTTTGTGGTATTTATTTAATTTTGAAGTTGCATATTTTGGCACTTTTTGACGATTTTGATGCATATTTCGAGCATTTTAAGTTGCATATATTATCCGGTCTCTATTAATCACCATACCAATTCGAATTCTATATTCATAGTTAGGAATACTATGGTTGGTTTACACATATCCGATCCTCTCACTCTGTGCGACCTAGAATTTGCGGACGACGTGGTCATACTTGAAAAGGATAAAGAACTGGTGACAGAAATCTTGAGGCAATTAAAGGACTACTCAGAAAGTATTGGCCTAAAAATAAATACCACCAAGACCAAAAACATGCAAAATGATTTCTGCTTAAGCCGGGGAGCCATAACTTTGGGTAGTGACGATGTAGAAGATGTCGACAGTTTCAAGTACCTGGGAGTCTATTTAACACCAAACGGCGGGGTAGAGAAGGAGCTCTCCATTAGAATTGCAATGGCGAGCTCGTCCTTTAACAACATGAGAAAACTGTGGAAATCCACCAACTTCTCCATCAAGACTAAGTGTCGCCTGTTTAACGCATGCATTATGCCAGTGTTGTTATATGGTTGTGAATCCTGGCATCTGACGAAGGCTCAACAGAGGAAAATTCTCAGTGTTGAGAACAGATTTTTGCGACAGATTTTGGGGATAAGGTGGTACCACTATGTCTCAAATGAGACCGTACGCGCCAGAACAGCACAACAGCCGATTAATCACCTCAGTAATCCAGAATCGCAGATTGAGTTGGCTTGGCCATGTTCTCCGCATGTCCCCCGAGACACTTGAATATGCAAGTCTTTTCTACAATCCGGATGGGACAAGAAGGCGAGGCAGACCGAAATTAACAATCAAGCGGGCATTCACTGCGATTCTACAAGACGCTGGACTAAGCTGGGATGAAGCTGTGCAACTGGCGCAAGATAGAGAGGCTTGGAGGAACTTCGTGGCGTCCACATGCTCCACACTGGGAGCGAACGTGGATTAAGTAAGTAGTTAGGAATACAAGACATCGTCTGTCGGGAATGCTAGTTATCAATAAAACAAGAAACTCACCATGATTGTTTATTAAAAAATGTTAAAATACATTAAAAATTTAAAAAAAAAAACGCAGTGTCCTGATTAGATCAGGACAGTCCAGGTTTTGCGACGTGTGTCCGGGTGAACTTTTGAACATTCCGGATACCAAATTTTCGGGATGAACTTTTTTGGCGAAATATTACCATTTACCTTTCCGGATACCAAATTTGCGAAATTGCCTTTTTTCATTAACTTTTATCTTTCCGGGTACTAAATTTGACCATTTTATGTTTCTGTCCGGTTCAAACATTTTACATAGGTGGCAACACTGTAAACTCGTCTCACAGTAATACATCCGTTTTCTGATTTATTGAATGTTGTGGTGCAAATTTTGCGCTCCAACGGAATTTAATTTTATTTTTCTCTTACGAATTTACCCGTAGGATAGGGATGAGATTTTCAGACTAAAAACAACATCTTTTTTTCTTTGACTAGCACTGCTGTTTTCGAGTGATTCGGTGTAATGTTCTTATTTTTAGGGTCTTCTTTTAGTTCATTAAAAGATCTTTAAGTAAATTATAAACATATATATTATGATTTCACGGAATATAAAAAGGGCAGCGAGACTCTAACACTATTAACTCACGGAGACAATTCCATTTGATGTTAACTGTAGATCGGTGTGTAGCCCAGTGTCACGGCCGCGCGGCGCTCTATCGAAGTTCGTCGACAACACTAATTACATTCGGTAAGTAAAATATTGTGTTACTCAACCGTCGGACCGAGGGAACTTCCTCTAGTATGAAATCGCAAAAAATCTGCCTCTAAACTTTTTGATCCGTTGAACTTTTTCTTGCCTGCACTGCACTATCTCTCGTATGAGTAAGCAAATGTGATTTTAAACGTTTTTCTCTACCGAACCTTTTATCGCAAATATTACATCCGTACGGATTTTCTCCCGTATGAATTCGGGTGTGTTCTTTCAATCCGCTTGATGATTTAAACTTTTTGTTGCAAGTAGTACATTCGAATGGCTCTTCTCCCGTATGAATTCGAGAATGTTCTTTTAACCTGTTTGGTCTATAAAACCTTTTTTTGCAAATACTACATCCGTACGGCTTTTCTCCCGTATGAATTCGGATGTGTTCTTTCAAACTGCTTGATGATTTTAACCTTTTATCGCAAATATTACATCCGTACGGATTTTCTCCCGTATGAATTCGGGTGTGTTCTTTCAATCTGCTTGATGATTTAAACTTTTCGTTGCAAGTAGTACATTCGAATGGCTCTTCTCCCGTATGAATTCGAGTATGTTCTTTTAACCTGGATGGTTTATTAAACCTTTTTTTGCAAATACTACATTCGTACGGCTTTTCTCCCTTATGAATTCGGATGTGAGCTCTTACATAGCCTAATGTTTGAAACTTTTTGTTGCAAATAGTACAACTGAATGGCTTATCTCCCGTATGAATTTGGACGTGTTTTTTCAATATTCTTGATGATTTAAACTTTTTGTTGCAAGTAGAACATTCGAATTCTTTTTTCTTGCTATGAACTCGCAAATGTATTTTTAAATGACGTGATTTAACAAACATTCTCTTGCAAAAATAACACATATTTGACTCATTAGCAAAGAGGTTTGCATTCATTAAAAATGATTCTATTTCATTTTTTTCTAATTCATAAATACATACATCACTGATAAAGCATTTGTTATCCATAATTGATAACAACTATTAATCATTATTATTGAAGCTAAAAAAAAGTAAAAACACGCTTGCAATGTTTAACAAAAATATTTTTTCCGTTACAATGACGTTCGTACCTAAGCACAATATCATTAACTGTATTTTAAGTACCTAGTATTACTCTATGAACCACCTATGAACTGTCTGTTTTGTAAGTACGTTCTTTTCAGTGTTGCCACCTGTCTGGGTTTTGCGACATGCATCCGGGTGTCCGGGAGAAACCAAAAATGTTCGGGTTGTATCTATATATCCCAAAAAAGAGTATTATACGTTGAAATTAGATCATTTTTAAGTTTCTTTATAAATGTTAACATCATTTTTTACGTTCCGTTTTGACCACCGTACTGTCAAAATTGCCGGCCAAATCGGCTTCACTTTTTTATTATGAAGAGATATTATAATATAATGTAGGTTTATTTTTTGACGGGTGTTGTGTTGAAGCGCGGTCGTGCATTTTGCTGAGTTCTATTATAGTTAACAATGACATATAGTTAATTATTACAAACTGGAATTTGTGACATTATTATTTCTGAGTGAGACGTATTTTTCATAATACTTATTCTATTTCTTTTTTTACATAATTTCATTCCTATTCTAGTATTACATAGCCTAAAATATTAATATCATTATATTATTATTATTGTATTTTTTTTTCTCTTTTTTCTTTTTGAATTATAAATTGACATTGGTTAATTTATATGTTTATAATTATATTTCTTTTTTTTTCTTTTTAGTTTTATATGTACATAATAGGGTATTTCTAAATATTTAAGAACCTGTTTAAGCCTTTTCTATCTAGGTAGGTATCTTATCCTTTTTACTACAATCCAAATCCAAACTCCCTTAAGACCCCACTTAGGGGCATAGGGAGGCAACAAGAGCTCTCCATTGCGCAACGTTAATAACCTCCTCCCACACCATGTCAAGATTCCTCAGCTCTGCTTCGAAGGAGCGGAACATAGTATGAGAGGACCCTGATGGGAGGAAGAACAGCGCTCTCCTCAGCCAACTGTCATTCGGCATCCTTAACACATGTCCCAGCCAAGTTCATCTCCTCCACATAATAGTAGAGGTGATGGGCTCACGCTGGGTGCGCCGGTGTTTAGCGTCGTTCGTGATGCGGTGGTACCATCTTATACCCAAAATTCTCCTTCACTTCGTTTCGAATGCAGATACTTTTTGTGCCTGGGCCAAAGTCAGGTGCCAGGACTCACACCCATACAGGAGAATGGGCAACACACACGCATCAAAAAGTTTACATTTCGTCTCGACACTAAACGCCGAAGCCTTCCATATCTTGGTCATGTTGTTGAAGGCGCCACTTGCCATACCGATACGTATCGGGAGCTCAGCCCCGAGGTCACCAGTGGTGGTAATGGTTACTCACAGGTACTTAAATTTATCCACCCGCGAGACCTGGTGACCATCGATGGTTATCGGTAGCTGTTTATCGGGGCAGGCATTATTCGCCATGAGCTCCGTCTTACTGGCATTGACTCGAAGGCCGAGGCGTGCTGTTTCGTCGCAGAGTTTTGAAACACTGCGCTGTAATTCCTCCACTGTCGTACTGAACAACGCTAGGTCGTCCGCGTACTCCAGATCGCACAGTTCGCCCATTAGACCATCTCTCTGTGTTATCGGTATACCTCTTGCTCCTTGCATGGACTTTCTCAACAGGAAGTCCATGAATATTATAATGAATATAAAGGTGATAAGCATGATCGAGGTCTATGGGAGGAATTAGCCACCGAAAGAAGGCCTTCCATGTCAAACGAACCTTCTTGCCAAAATTCAGGCAAAAATAAAACTCCGAAGGTCCGAGACTGGCCCAATTTCGATGCGACCTCACGCCTCGAACAGGTACCAAAAAGGGGGCCGAAATTTCAGATATAGTGTATATAGACAAACGGAAAAGGTTCCTGATGGTGTACAGACTACAGGGGCTGGAAGCTATCTTTTAACTATCTGACTCTTGACTCTAAATGCCTAAACGTACTTCCAGCAGAGACTCTAAATAGGACAGGATTTTACTTCGCCAAAATTATGCCACGACTAGCTGCAGTCAAAACGATCCTGCCTATTAACAATTTTAATGTCTATCTCGCGTGCATTTAATTATTATCGATCTCAATATCAAAATAAACGTTCAATCACTTTACCGGCGAACTAATTAACCTTCTAGTCGAATTAACGCGGGCTGTTCATCAGACCGCAAGTTTTCCTCATTAGGTTTCCGAGTGGCTCACCATCTTGGGCTTGTGCACTGCTTTTTCGAAGGGAACTTCCTGAGCTGAGCTGAAGAGCGTCCAATTCAGTCAACCCATTCTCCCGGAGAGTCATGTGAGGTATATCTTCAGTCCACAGAGCTCCTAACATACCTACTATACATTATTGTAACTTCAATATATTTACAACGGCGCGATCAAAATACATATTAATCTATCTTATGCGCGGGCAATAACAAGCTCAGAATATCATACTATCGCGACCGGATATTCATAACAAAATTACTCTCTCGAGGAACACGCCGACGTACCTAATTTTACAAATGAAAATTCTACACTAAGCTTACTAGAAGGTTCTAAATATGAAATTCCTAACCGGATTCAAAAATAAACATTAAAGATAGGTCACATCACTGGTATCGGAAAATGGGGTAACCCGCTAATGACAGATAACAATTCGCGACGTGTGCCTGACATGTGACGTGTGAAAACAATACAGGGAGGTACATGCTGCAATAAAGCCCAATGGCACACAGAGATCACAAATATTCAAAACAATGCCGTAACGCATCGGCCATATATCTCTCAGCTAAAACCAATCGAGCAACTTGCTCATAAGCATGCTTGGCGGGGCAACCAAGCAACAAACAAAATACCACACAAGAAAACACCTCTCTGTGTCCATACAAATTCTAATATCAAAAAAATCTGGTCACTCACCCAAAATTCTGCATACCTTCAAATATTTAGCAAAAAGCCCAAAACGAAAATAAACACGTCACATTCATAGTTGGAAGTTGAATTACCACGGGGCTGTCCAATCTAACGAACCGCCACACGTCCTCCCCTATATGGTTAGCCCAGTCGAACAATAAATAATATATTATAATAATTAAACAGAAGGCTTAATCCAAAACCGAAGATTCTAAGTTTTATCAAACGCGAATTTATCAAATGTGATATTTCAACCTCCAAAGATACACATCAATCAAGTCGCACGCAAATCCCGTATTAATAACAACACACTCGGACACACCCCGGTAGGTACATAATATGCACAATTGAAATATGCGAAGGATATTAAAAATTACTCAAACACTTCAACACAAAATTTAAGAACGTCTCCCATCGGAGCGTGGATCTAGACTAAACTTCAAAAAAACTATTTTTGTCCTATCGAGGGCCAAATATACTATCTCAAAACAAAGAAGCCTTGCCTTCTCTACTAATCCCTTTAAAGAACATTTTTTCTAAAAAATGGTTTCCCCGTACATCCATTCAATATGTAAAAATACCAAACCTTCTAATCTGTCATAAACAAAGAAGCAACTGGTTTTCAAACTCTTTACCATCGCGTTCCCAAATTTTCAAATAATGACTTAACAATATTTTGAATAACACATCTGAATAAATCCCTCACATCAAAGGGAGCTAGTACGCAGCCCTGTCTGACTCCCGTGGTGATCCTAAAAGCTTCAGTAGGACTACCTGGCGTTTTCACGCTACACTCGGAGTCTTCATACAGGGACTGCACTATTTTAAAATAGTTAACTATTTTCAGAGGTATACCATACAGAGCAAGTATTTTTTCTAACAATTTAAAATTTAACTGTTTATTTTCATATACAAATTGCCACCAGGGATATGCATGTACCTACCATATTGTATTGCCCAACGCCAGTGGTTTCCAAAATTAAAGTTTTTTTTTGTGGAATTAAAAATACGTTGAAAATATCCTGACAAAAAATTTAAAAAAGACAGGTATTTACAGAACGAGCTATTTAACAGCTTGGATTCTCACGCAAAGAAAAATAAATTATATTAAAAATAAACTAAAGATGTATGTACAGTAACGTGTGAGTGAAGCCACGGGTTACAGCCAGGGTTGCCAGGTATTCGGTATTTTTGCCCCATGTTCGGTGTTCGGTATGCAAAAAATACCGAACTATGGAGTGTTCGGTATTTTGAGTTCCGGGTTAGGAAATTTTGGTAATGTCCTTTTTTTAGTGGAAACTTCTACTTTCCGGATAGCAAAGACCTTTTTTTGGGAACTGCATCATTCCGGATACCAAGGGGAAACACTGGTTCAGTATATTTTTGAAAAAACCTGGCAACCCTGGTAACAGCTAGTATTATTATATTCGTCAAAATACTAAAGCAAGTTACAGTAGTCCATTAGTAGGTACGTAGGTAGTAGGTACGTGGCGAAGTAATCCATTACCTATATAAAAACTAGTTTTTTTAAAGGCGCACGTGGCGCCCACCTTTTCCTGAAACTTTGCTTTCTCATAGCTGAATTCACATGTGAGACTTCAAAATACTTGGTTTATTCAACTCTGAAAACTCAAAAACAACATAAACTTTTAATTACAAACTTTGCATTCAAATAGCTTTTAGCATGTGGGTATTTAACTATTGATTTAACTTTTTCATGCAAAATTTTGCATTTGCATGGCCGAATTGAGACTTTAAAGCACTTGATTAATTGAATTCTTCTTGAAAACTCATTTTTATAACAAATTTTGTGTTCAAATGGTTTAAGGATGTGGGTGTTTTAGTATATGATTGATCAAACTTTTTATTTCAAACATTGCATTCGTTAGGCTTTTACCGCTATGAAGTCGCGTGTGTGCGTTAGTTTTCTGATTTCGTAAACTTTTTCATGCAAACATTGCATTTGTATGGCTTCTCTACGCTATTATTTCACATGAGAATTTAAAAAAAAATACTTTAGTGTGTAATCTTTTTATTGCAAACATAGCATTGGTAAGGTTTTTCTCCGCTATATGTCGCGTGCGTGGATTAAGCATTCGTGATTTGGTAAACTTTTTCATGCACACTTTGCATTCTTATGGTCGAATTAATATGCCAGACTATAAAGCACTTGATAATAGAACTCTGTGAAAATTAAAAAAATAACTTGAATTTTTTATAACAAATTTCGCATTCAAATTGCTTTTATCATGAGTTATTATTGATTGATTAAACTTTTTATCGCAATTGTTGCATTCGTATGACTTTTCTCCGCTATGAGTTTGCATGTGATTCTTGAGTCTGCAAACTTTTATTGTACACATTGCATTAGTAAGGCTTTTTTCGCTATGAATTCCCGCTGTGCGTAAAAGTTTCCTGGTTTGGTACATATTGCATTCTTATGTTTGACTTTGCATTTGAGTTTTTAAATAACCCGAAAAATTGTTTTTCTCTACATCAAAACCTTTAAAAAAAGTGCTCAGCCACCAGGCATAATAATATTTTTATGTTACTGTCAGCTGTCATTGCTGTCAGCCATATTATTCTGATTATATTAGAATTAGAAGAACAAAAATTGTCTTTAGTTGCGAGTGGCGCGCCATCTAGCGGCTTTAATGACATCAGTCAGTGTTCAAGGTAAATAATAATATTATATAGATGGAGAGTCTCCAACAAATGTTTTTTGGTATGGTATGATTTTGTGACCAATGACTCTGTCCGAGAAAGAACACTACAGCCCTTCGTTACTTCAGTCATCCTAAATCGCAGACTGAGTTGGCTCAGGCCAATGAGCTAGAGATTATATAAACTAACGCACACACGCGACTTCATAGCGGTAAAAGCCTAACGAATGCAATGTTTGAAATAAAAAGTTTGATCAATCATATACTAAAACACCCAATGATGTGGAGTTTTATTGAGTGTGTTGTTTCAGTTTTATAATATTTCGCGGACTGGACCTGTGCCGTTATATGATTTTCTACATGTGGTATTGGTTTGGGGCTGTCGGCTTAGAAAAGCACCTCTTTTCTTTTTGCTGGTTTTTCGAGCATCCTGTAAGAGGCAGGTAATCGAAAAATCTGATCGGGGCCGTGGAGTTGACCACCTTAAACCCTTAAACTCACGCGGTCAGAAAATCCAAAGAACGCCTAGGCCTTCGAGTTAATGCCAGTAAGACGGAGCTCATGGCGAATAATGCCTGCCCCGATAAACAGCTGCCGATAACCATCGATAGCCACCAGGTCTCCCGGGTGGATAAGTTTCAGTACCTGGGAACAACCATTACCACCACTGGTGACCTCGGGGCTGAGCTCCCGATACGCATCGGTACGGCAAGTGGCGCATTTAACAACATGATGAAAATATGGAAGGCGTCGGCGTTTAGTGTCGAGACGAAATAATGTAAACTGTTTAATACGTGTCTGTTGCCCATTCTCCTGCATGGGTGTGAGTCCTGGCACCTGACAAAAGCCCAGGCACAAAAAGTATCTGTATTCGAAACGAAGTGCCTCAGGAGAGTTTTGGGTATAAGATGTCCACCACATCACGAACGACGCTATACGCCGGCGCACCAAGCGTGAGCCCATCACTTCTACTATTACGTGGAGGAGACGCACTTGGCTGGGACATGTGTTAAGGATGCCGAATGACAGTTGGCCGAGGAGAGCGCTGTTCTTCCTCCCATCAGGGTCCCGAGGACGAGGAAGACCCTCTTATACTGTGTAGCAATAAATCAGACGGACGGCGTTAGTCCTGCATATATCAATAAATAAATAATGCAAAAAATAAATAAAAATTTGTGTCTTTTGTATGTACAGCTGCAAGAATTCGTTTACATATGGGTATTTTTACGCTCTCGTACGCTATGAATCCGTGGAGTGTGGGCCTAATAACCCTTAAATCTAACTAACAACACAATACCATAGGTACCTATCTACAACTTAGCTTATTTCTCACGATACACATGGACAAGGTCAAATTACGTAATATGTTGGAACTAGGCGTGTTAATCTATCTTTTATATTTATTTTATAAAAGAGAGTCGGGTTTGTTCCAACACTTATAACTGAAGAACGGCTGAACCGATTTTCATAATTTTTGATTTGTTGTATTCGTCTCCGTCCCGAATAGGTTACTAGCTAAGTGGTAAGGAATAAAAAATATTAAGAAAATAAAATTCCCAAACCTTTTGAATGGAACGGTTATTCCTTTCTGTGATAAATTTCATGACAACGCAATTTTACTTACCTACCTAGCAACCATTGAGTTTCAAAACATACATACGTACCTATATCAAAATAAGATAAATAGTCAATCGTGTTAAATAACTTAAAAGCGAATTTAAGCTCTGTTACATAAAACCTAGAGGAACTTTACTATTTACTTTGATACGAAGTTCGACGGGTCAGTTAGTAGATTATAAAAACGTTATTTTGTGGTATTTATTTAATTTTGAAGTTGCATATTTTGGCACTTTTTGACGATTTTGATGCATATTTCGAGCATTTTAAGTTGCATATAATATCCGGTCTCTATTAATCACCATACCAATTCGAATTCTATATTCATAGTTAGGAATACAAGACATCGTCTGTCGGGAATGCTAGTCTACATAATAATTCAGAAATGTTTGTCTGCTTTCTATTGTATATGTGAACATCACGCTCAAAATACAAATGCTACGTCAGATATGAATCTGCGCAGAGCGGTGCAAACTGCTTGAGAAGGTTCTTAAATAAAATTTGCTGCATTAACTTTAATATATTTGGAGCTATTTAAAAAACTCTATTTTTTTAGGATCTTCATACAAATTTCTCAAAAAGACAGTAAGCCATATTTTGGAAACAAAATTACTCATGAAATTGTTGAATGGAATCTTGGTATTACGGTATGAAAATGTAATAAAATAATTATAGATTGATTTGTTATACATATAAATGTTATTCAAATCTTATTTTTCTCAATAAATAAAGATTTAATGAAAAAATTTGCAAAATAATTCCTCCATTTTGAAGTTTGACAGCTGCTTTTATCACCCTCTATGGGTGGAATGCCTAATTAATTATCACAGGGTGTAGGGAATGTAGCTAAGATTCAAACCACAGAGCTCTCTCTCTATGAAAACTTGCAAATTATGTCGGTAGGTTCGTATAATATTATGAGGTCGGTAAAACAAAAATTGTAAAAGTGTCATTCTTCTTTTTCTGTGCTTGTCAGTTATAGAGGTCTGTTAAGCAATGGGAAGCTAGACTAGAACCTGTTTAATTTCCTACCGATCAAGCCTGACAATCGGAATCAAAAACGTAAAGCAAGACGGGTATATGCTAGTTATCAATAAAACAAGAAACTCACCATGATTGTTTATTAAAAAATGTTAAAATACATTAAAAAAAAATTTAAAAAAAAACGCAGTGTCCTGATTAGATCAGGACAGTCCAGGTTTTGCGACGTGTGTCCGGGTGAACTTTTGAACATTCCGGATACCAAATTTTCGGAATGACCTTTTTTGGCGAAATATTACCATTTACCTTTCCGGATACCAAATTTTCGAAATCGCCTTTTTTCATTAACTTTTATCTTTCCGGGTACTAAATTTGACCATTTTATGTTTCTGTCCGGTTCAAACATTTTACAAAGGTGGCAACACTGTAAACTCGTCTCACAGTAATACATCCGTTTTCTGATTTATTGAATGTTGTGTTGCAAATATTGCGCTCCAACGGAATTTAATTTTTCTCTTACGAATTCAAACCCGTAGGATAGGGATGAGATTTTATATCACAGACTAAAAACTACATCTTTTTTTCATTTACTAGCACTGCTGTTTTCGAGTGATTCGGTAAGTAAAATATTGTGTTACTCAACCGTCGGACCGAGGGAACTTCCTCTAGTATGAAATCGCAAAAAATGTGCCTCTAAACTTTTTGATCCGTGGAACTTTTTCTTGCATGCACTGCACTCTCTATCTCTCGTATGAGTAAGCAAATGTGATTTTAAACGATTTCCTCTACCGAACCTTTTATCGCAAATACTACATCCGTACGGATTTTCTCCTGTATGAATTCGGGTGTGTTCTTTCAATCTGCTTGCCGATTTAAACTTTTTGTTGCAAGTAATACATTCGAATGGCTCTTCTCCCGTATGAATTCGAGAATGTTCTTTTAACCTGGATGGTTTATTAAACCTTTTTTTGCAAATACTACATTCGTACGGCTTTTCTCCCATATGAATTAGGACGTGAGCTCTTACATAGCCTAATGTTTGAAACTTTTTGTTGCAAATAGTACATCTGAAAGGTTTCTCTCCCGTATGAATTTGGACGTGTTTTTTCAATATGCTTGATGATTTAAACTTTTTGTTGCAAGTAGCACATTCGAATGGCTCTTCTCCCATATGAATTTGGATGTGTTCTTTCAATCTGCTTGATGATTTAAACTTTTTGTTGCAAGTAGTACATTCGAATGGCTCTTCTCCCGTATGAATTCGAGAATGTTCTTTTAACCTGGATGGTTTATTAAACCTTTTTTTGCAAATACTACATTCGTACGGCTTTTCTCCCGTATGAATTTGGACGTGTTTTTTCAATATACTTGATGATTTAAACTTTTTGTTGCAAGTAGAACATTCGAATTCTTTTTTCTTGCTATGAACTCGCAAATGTATTTTTAAATGATGTGATTTAACAAACATTCTCTTGCAAAAATAGCACATATTTGACTCATTAGCAAAGAGGTTTGCATTTATTAAAAATGATTCTATTTCATTTTTTTCTAATTCATAAATACATACATCACTGATAAAGCATTTGTTATCCATAAATTGATAACTATTTATCATTATTATTGAAGCTAAGCTTTTTCTAAAAACACACTTGCAATGTTTAACAAAAATATTTTTTCCGTTACAATGACATTTGTACCTAAGCACAAGCACATTATCATTAACTGTCTTTTTTTTTTAATCACGGCCAAGCGTGACAGATGGCTTGGTGTAAACCTTTAGCCAATAATTAACTGCCTTTTAAGCAGTGTTGTCAACGGATTTTGGCCGATGTCGCCGATTTTCAAAAAAATAGTAGCCCAAAGTCGCCTAACTGAAAATTTGTAATCCGGAAACATGAAATTTTGCTAAAAAAAGGTCATTCCAAAAATTTTGGTACCTATCCGAAAAGATGAAAATGTAGCTAAAAAAAGGTCATTCTTAAAATGTTGGTACCCGGAGAGGTGAAAGTTCACCAAAAAAAGGTCATTTTGTATCCGGAAAGGTGAAAATTCGCTAAAAGGGAAGTAGCCCAAAATGGCGACCGGTCGCCATTTAGATTTTTTCGTCGCCAATTCTCTTTCCAAGTAGCCCAAATGGCGATAAATCGCCCACGTTGGCAACACTGCGTTTTTAAGTAGTATTATTATTATATTCTATGAACTGTCTGTTTTGTACGTTGTCTTTTCAGTGTTGCCACCTGGCTGGGTTTTGCGACATGCATCTGGGTGTCCAGGAGAAACCAAAAATGTTCGGGTTGTATCTATATAGGAAGTGCCTCTAGAGCCGTAGCCGGATCCCGTACCCGCGTCCGTAGATTTGTGTGTTGCCATATTATTACAGTTCATACTATGGTAACACTCAAATGACAGTTAATGTCAAAGCGTGAATTGGCGCGAATTTCGTATTAGTACCAAAGGACAGTTTGAATTTTCGTGCGAATCTCATTGGGGATACATGAGATACTATTAGTATCCGGAAATATTAATTAAACATCTATATTATTCAAAATTTGAATTTTTATTTGCATGTCTTTACATAAAGCTTAGTCTTTTTTTACTAATTTTTAATTTTATTTCTTTGTGACTTTTTTAAATAATTTTTTTAGTGATATTTTTTGAATATGTGAAATGAATTTGTGTTTAAAGCCGAAAGCCGTTTATAATATGTAAAATAAAGAAAATATCAAAAATATGGCGGATTACCTAATTCTAGGAATCCCAAATTTATGTCTCAATACTTGGCAATTTTGCATGGTTGATAGTGAAGTGTTAATATTAATCAATCGAAAGTTTTCTGGGGAGCTTCCGACAATACACACTAGGTGGCAGAACTTCTAATCAGGTCTATTGTCAAATTCAGTGCTGCCAACGTAGAGATGTTTTTTTCAGTGATGCCAACGTTGGGAAGTTTGTTTTCCATTGTGTTGCTAAGAAGTTGTTGATTGAGTCGCTAAGAAGTTGTTGATTTTGTTGCGCATAAATTTGAGAATAAATCTCAGGGGTGCTGTTCTGTATTTTTTAATTTGTATTTAGGTAGGTATATAAAAAAAGATGAACAATTTTATTTGTAATAGTATGTAAAAAATGTACAATGATTACTCTAAACCTATTGTAAGTTATCATGTATAATAATATATAAGTTGTTTAATTTGAAATAAACTAGAATGATATTTTGGAGGTTAGATTGTGAGCGACCATAAGAAGAAGTAAATCGCCCCCGTTGGCAACACTGAATTTGACAATAGACCGGATTAGCAAGGGCGCCTCTAGCGGCACAAAAAGGAAAAAAAAACATCCCATTATTCAAAAATGAAAGTTGGTGATACAAAGATTTCCCAAATGTTTTGGCTGATAAATATAATAGACGCAAGGAGTATTGAAAATCAAATAAAGTGGCATCATACAGAAAAAGATGCTAAGGAGTCTTTAAAATACTATTATGCAACATTAAGTTGTATAACAGGTGGCAAGAAATACCACTCAAAAAGTGAAAACTCCACAAGAAATATTTTGTCACAGATTGTCCCGCTTCCATCCACCTTCATAGTAAAAATGTGGACAATTACCAAATATTTTTTTTACGTTTTAACTTCTAAAATGTTATATTGTGGCAACCATACTTCTAAAAAATAAAAACATCTACATTAATAAGTATTCTATTGTTACTATTGCTGATAGTTGTAATTTTGTTGTACAATTACATTATTGTTCAACAATATTAATAATCAAATCCGTGCTCAGCGACAATTTAATATCATCTGTCAATGTCAATCGTCGGCTAAACAAGTGTCGATTTTTAGTTGTCTATGATAAAATATTGTCTATGGAGATCTACGGACGCCGTACCAAATTTTTGATGTTTCCGTCTACGGCTCTAGAGGCACTTCCATCTATATATCCCAAAAAAATGAGGATTGAACACAGAATTCTATACAATAACCTAGAATCCCAACTCGCATTCAAAAGTAAAGCCGAAATATTGCAGCTTTTGACAGTTCGGTCCCAAAAAGATCGTGGTACGGCGTATATTTATGCAGTTGTTTTCTCGTGTTTTTTTTTTTACAATAAAACGCATTTTAAGTTGAAATAAGTGAAATTAGATAACTTTTAAGTTTCTTTATAAATGTAAACATCATTTTTTACGTTCCGTTTTGACCACCGGCACCGTACTGTCAAAATTGCCGGCCAAATCGGCTTCACTTTTTTATTATGAAGAGATATAATCGCCGGTGAGCTGACAATACCTGCTATATGACATTTTTTGGCAAATGCGTTTTTTGATTCCATTCGATTCTAAATCGAATTCCCCACATTCTGACATTATCGGATAAGTGAAAAAATGGTAACATAGTGTTTTTAATAAAAACAATAGCTGCCATATGTGCAGCTGATAAAAGCTGCCATATGTGCAGCTGATAAAAAGCATGACGATACCTGCTACCTCCCGGTTTTCCCTGCAAATATATAGGGAAAGGGTATTTTTTTGTAATTGATTGAATTTTTGGCATTGAATGAAGCATCAGGTCAGTATAATGAAGGAATCGCACAAATTGAAAATCGATGTATACAAAGAAAACATTAAAAAGTGTCTGCCATAGAACTTTATTGATTTCATGAAAACCGTATGAAAATTTTTCACTGAAAAGGATATTGATAATTCTTTTGTACGTCAAGTATGAAAAATAACGCAAACGACGATGTTTGATTAAAAAACATATTAGACAATGTTCCAGTTGATCTGGACACAAGATAGAACTAGAGGATTATAATTATTATATATCTATAATAATAAAGGAAAGTGCCTGACTGACATACTCACTCATCAACGCACAGCCCAAACGGCTAATCGTAGAGAAGTGAAATTTGGAAATCAGGTAGGTTTCAATACAAAACCTTCCACTAAGAAAGGATTTTTGGAAATTCCACCCCTAAGGGGGTGAAAAATAGGGTTGAATGTTTTTCAAAGTATGCGAATATCTCGGAAACTAGACATGTTACGAACTTGAGATTTGGCATATGAATTTTCCTATAGAAATGAGCAGTAGTTTTCTTAGACAGTTTTTCCAAATTTTCACTAAAAGGGACGAAAAAGGGCACATATAAAAAGGGATGATTTTTAAGTGGCTCCTAAAAAGGTTAAAACTGGTTTATCGAAATTTCCAAAAAAAATTTCTTCAGAAAGAGTCAAATTATACTATTTCGTTTTCAAAAGATATCAGTAATGAGAGGGGGGGGGGGTGAGGGGCACTTTTCCAACGTGTATGTGTGTGTATCCGTCCCCTCTTTATAACTTTTGTTTCGCGTGATGCACAGATCCTAAAATTTCAGAAAATATTGAATACTTTAAGCATACAAAATTTGTATACTCAGAATTTTGAATTTTTTTTTCAGTCAGGGGTTATCAACCTTTGAATTTTTATTTAATTTTTCCATATATCTCGAAAACCATAAAATCTAGAACCCTAAAAATGTGTATGTATATAGAAAAATACAATATCTAAAATATAATGTAATGAAGAAGTTCCAGGATTTCTCAAACTTTTTTTATAAAGAAAAATACTTTTTTATGACAAATTTACGAGTTTCAGTGCCTTTATTTCAGAATTTTATAAAAATATCGAAAAACGCCGAAACGCTACAACTAGATAATTTATTTTTCTATAAAAAATACATACATCATAGCAGTACATCTCAAACTTTTCTTAACAATTTTTGTAAAAATTTAATTTATTGACGACATCGTTTCATACAATAAACATACCGACTCAGGCCATCGACAGTTGGATCACATATCTCTTAGATAAATGAACTTAGAAGGCTGTAAATTCATATATAGATTCTTCTTTTAAAATAAAAATTTAAACGTTTCATTGTTTTGTCAAAGATTCAGTTTAAGAGGAGATAAGGCTTAATATATTTTTGAGTTTTGCATCAAATTTAATAATATGAGTAGATAGAATAAAGACCTACTGTCCACGGATGGCGGCGCGGCATAGCGTACGAGACCCGACAAAGTACGCCGTGCAGCCCGGCGTACTAAATGTGTGATGAAGACGTCTTTAGCTTATTACTTCATTCAAAGTTAAATGCGTTAATTAATCTTCTTCTACATTATTATTATTTATTTTGTTTCTTATTATTATTATTATTTTGTTTCTTATTATTATTTCGTAATAAACTATGAAATGGTACACTGTACCGGGTGCATTCTTACGCTTGCATACATACGTGCGGGTGCCTATGTTAATATATACTCATTTGTAAGATCTGTATAATCTATATTTTAATCGTTTATATTCTTTTATTTACTTTTGTAAACACAGCTGATCTTGTATTTTATTTTTGTCTCTCCTTTTTAATATAATATGTAAAGTTTGTTTTTGTATGTAAGTATTACTCTAAAACTGTAAAAGGCGAAAGCCGTTAATTGCATAAATAAATATATTTATATATAGAAATAAATCACAATAATTAATAGCATTCTTGTACAAACACAGATACTTTTCAACTATCTGATCAAAAATAAACACGCCCAGGGGTACAACATAAATAGCAATAAATCAGACGGCGTAAGTCCTGCATAGATCAATAAATAAATAATGCGAAATAATAAATAAAAATTCGTGTCTTTTGTATATTGTGCAGCTGCAAGAAATCGTTTAAAATTTATTTTACTGTATAAGTATCGGAATTTATTTTATTTTATTCATACTTTACTGTATATTGGTACAGTAATATATAAAAACTTAACATAACAAAGACATCACAGAATCAACATACAACAGAATATTTCCGCTTTCATACGCTCGAATCCGTGGAGAGTGGGCCTTATATTTCGTTGAAACACAATGCATAGGTACCTATCTATACCTACCATTTACGATTACAGGTGGACAAATGAACAGGTCAAATTCCGCGTGGGCTAGGATAGTCAATTACGAGAACTTTGCAAAAAGATTATTTTATTAATAAAGGTGCAAAAATAAGATCGAGGAATTGTGAATACTTTCTCTTAAGAGAAGATATTATTTTGTTAATATTAATGCGAATTTTATACACGAAAAAGGTAAATTTTTTAATGAATAAATAGGTAGGTACCTATAAGATATTTATGTCGTTGGGGTTAGGGTTGCCAGCTCCCGTTTTATATATAAGAGGATTTGATACGATTAAATAAAGGACATAGGATGAAAATAAAGGATATCAATATTTTTTAAAATAAAAAACTGTTATGATACCAGTAGCGACATTTATTTATTTATTTGTAACGCATGAACAGACAACAGTTTTGATAAAGTACAATATATGAACGAAAACAATATTCAGTCAACTGTCACCCAATTACTCATGCATCCTTGGAAGTCTTTACTTTTCGGCATTTACTAATATCCTTAGTCATTCGTCCTCAATCATCATTCACCATATTATATATTATATGAGAGAGAAAAAAAAAGTAGGTATATACATATAAAACAAAAAAAAAACAAGTAGAAATGAAAAGAAAGTTACATAAAATTATAAGTCACCATTCATACACCCATCCACTCAGAACACACACACACATCAGACAAACAACAAAAAATACATAGAAATATAAAATGTATAAAAGAGGAGTAGGGAGTGGCGGGAAAGGAAAGGATGGGAGAAGGGACTGTCACATTATGTCGGAGTATGTATCGTCTTGAGTATCTGTAATGTAGTGGTCTTGAAAGCGGGGAGCGTGAGTCCAAAGATATCTACGTCGATCAGGAATTTGTTGTATGAGGTCATGAGTCTGTTTATGGGGTTCCTTTGTCCAGCATTAGTGTTGCTTGTCTTAACATAAAATGGTCTGTGTATTCGTATGCTGGTAGGTACTTTGAAGTTTATTTTAGGCAGGAGAGTAGGGACATCAAGTAAGGAGTGGCAGAGGGTCGTTGCGTCAATGGCACTGCGTCTCAGTTCCAATGTAATGTTGTTTGGGGGCAGATTGTTAAATTTCCGTCTCGTCTGTCTAGTGTACCTCCTCTGTATTGTCTCGACTTGTTTGGTATATTTGTCGTAAAAAGGATTCCATATTGCAGAGCAGTACTCGGCCTTGGATCGTATAAGCGAGTTATATAGTACGTGAAGTGAGTTGTGGTTTTTGAATTGTTTAGTATTTCGTAGGATGTAGCCCAACATTTTGTTACAGTGTTGTGTCAGTTCGTCAATGTGTTTGTCAAAGTGTAGTTTTGAGTCCATTATTATACCCAAATCGCGTATGCTATCGACAGAATGAAGTCTATGGGAAGCTATAGTGTAGTCATATAGTATTTTGTTGCGATTCTTTGTGAAGGAGATAGTGTAGCATTTTTTAAAGTTCAGGACAAGGCGGTTTTTCATACAATATCTGTTGAGTCTCTCAAGGTCCTCGTCCAACTTCGTGCAGTCAGCTTCAGAGCTTATAGAACGATATATCTTCATGTCGTCCGCAAATAAAAGAAATTCACTATGTTTAAAACAGGCGCCCACGTCGTTTATGAAAATTGTAAATAGTAATGGACCCAGCACCGATCCTTGGGGAACACCGGAAGTAACAGCACGAGACTCTGATCTATAACCGTTCAGCACTACGGTCATTAGTCTGTTTGAGAGGTAAGATTCCAGCCAGCGCAGAATGTATACCGTAAGAAGAAAGTTTTTGAATCAGAAGGATATGGTCGACCTTGTCAAAAGCTTTTTGGAAATCTGTGTAAATTGCATCTACTTGTATACGTTGATCCATAGCACTGAAAAGGAAGTCACTGAAAACCATAAGATTGGTCATAGTAGACCGATTATTCATGAAACCGTGCTGTTGGGGGAGTAAGAATGGGTATATGAAGTAGTATATACGGTCTTTGACAATAGATTCGAATATTTTGGATATGGCTGATAGGATAGATATCGGACGATAGTTTTGAATATCGGACTTAGGACCAGATTTATGAATAGGTGTGATTTGGGCAACTTTCCACCTGTCCGGAAAGTGTCCGGTGGCGAGGCTTTGATTGAATATATACTTGAGAGGCTTGGTGATATGAGGAGCACATCTTTTCAGTACGTTTGGGGAGATAGAATCTGGTCCAACTCCCTTTGATACATCTAGTTGTATTAGTTTTTGGTAGATTTCAGAACTCGTGATAGTTATGTCGCTTAATAAATTACTATAAAAAGGAGACGCACCATCTGCCAGCTGTGAATCCGGACCAGTAGTCTGTGGACTATTATTGAAAACCGATTGGAAGAATGAACAGAACATAGATGCTATAGTTTGCGGATCAGATGAATTTTGATCATTATAGGTGAAGGTTTTGGGGTAGCTGTGACTAGTTTTAAATGTATTGATATAACCAAAGAAGGATTTGACATTGGTTTTTAGATTGTGCTCAATGTTCTCAATATATCTCTTATGATCAGCAATTTGAGCTTTTTTAAATTGGGTTCTGAGTGTAGAGAAGAGTTTATAATCTAGAGGGTTGTTGTGAGCCTTCCAGCTAGACCAAGCCTTAGTTTTCCTTCTATGTAGGGCAATTGTAGGTAGAGAGTACCAAACGGGATATGACGTTTAAAATTAAAAAAAAAAAACAATGCTAATACGCAATGCAACGTTGTTTATCGTTTATTGAAGCCAAGTAACACCCGGTTTCAATAACGTAATCAGTTTAACGCTGTCCGTCAACATCTCGGTATTCACCAAGAAAAACTGAGCGTACGATTAGCTGAGCGAACGATATTTTGAATAGGTAACGAATATTTCATCGCGCAAAACCATGCTGTTTTTTTTTTTAAATTAAAGGACCAGATCAATTTTTGGGTCTGAAAAACCGGACGTCCTTTAAAATAAAGAATGTTTCTATGCATTTGAATGGGGATACGCACAGCAAAAGCAGGAAGCCGCTTTCCGGCATGCCCATTTATATGCATTGAAACACTAGCACTAGACAACACTCTTTGCGCCGGTCAGCGTGGGTCGGAATCGGCTTTTTACGTGTTTCCACCATATTATCACACTTACACACGCCTGAACCGCTGGTCCGATATCGCTAATTCTTTTTTCTCGTGTTGGCTTTTGTCAGGAGAAGGTTTTTATGATATAAATTAGACGTTCAAACTTACGACCAGACCAACAATAGCAAATCAATGTAAAAGATTTAAATTGAAATGTTTAAAAAAGGTTTGTAGCTTGAAAAATGCCCAAAGCAGGTTGAATTGAATATTTTAAAGATCACCAATTTAATTGCTTTTCGAGACCAGTACCCCTATTCTCTGTTTTATCGGTAGGTAGTCACGGTAGTAAGGTGAGTATTACACGATACATTTTGTATGGGAAACGTGTCTAGCGCCGCCACAGAGATATTTCTAGAAGAAAAGCGATTCTCGCATTCGATACGTATAGACGTTTCCCATACAAAATGTATCGTGTAATACTCATTTTACTACCGTGACTACCTTCCGATAAAACTGAGAATAGGGGTATTAAACATTTTTTTACTCATATCCAGAAATATAAAAATTGATTTCAAATGACGTCATTTGGTGCAATAAAAGTTATTCGAGTTGTTTTTTGGAATTCTGATAGGACAATTTGAAGTGATTGGTGGTCTGGCGGTTACAACGCCGACTTTCGCACTGTTTCGTGCGGAGGTCGCGGGTTTGATCCCAGGTGCCGACCATCTTCCTCTTTCACGACACAAGCTTTAAGTAGCGTACTGTGAAAGAGTCAATGAGTATATTGTGTGAGTATAGTGGTGTTGTTGTTTACATTCATAGTGATTTAACGGGAATGGTAACTGAACCTAGGTTGCAGAACGCTAATTGCTTACAGGTGGAGGTGGAACCTGGCTTGACTATCTTGGCTATTTATAGGTCTCCTGCTCTTGGCCAGGACCTCGAATTTCTGTGTTCTCTTGATTCTCTTTTGGTTGTCAATTCAAAAAGAGAGAATCTTATACTTATGGGTGATCTAAACATAAATACACTCGATTTACAGAACTCATATAGTAATTATTATATTAACACTATGTCCTCTCATGGTTTGCAGAGTCTTGTGGGAGTCCCTACTAGAGTTACACCTACTACATCTTCGTGCATTGATCATGTTAATTACAGAAGTAAATATGAGAAATCTGTAACTGTACTCGAAAACTCTATAACAGATCACTTTACTCTATTTTTAACATTACGGTTTGAGAATGGAAGGAAAAAACCTTATAATAAAATGTTATTGTTTCATAAGTTAAATGTAGACGTGCTGAAATCTCGTTTAAATTATGTGGCTTGGGATGATGTTTATGATACTCTGGATCCTAATATTGCTACGGAAAACTTTATAAAACTGACTGCTAGGCAGATCGAACTAAGTACTGACATTATTACTAAGCAAATATCCCACAATAATTATAGATTGAAGCCGTGGATTACGCCGGGTTTGTTGCGTTCTCTTCAAGTCAGAGATAAATTAAATGCACTAAGGAATAAATATCCGCATGATAATTCACTTCAATCTCGTTATAGGAAATATCGTAATGTTTGCAACAAATTGATACGGGATACTAAGTACTCTTTTTATAGGAATAAAATTGAATCTTCTAGGAATAAACCAAGAGAGATGTGGAGGACTATTACTGATGCTTCTAATATAACGAAGAGGAGTCGTCCTATTGAAAAGATTAAATTGGGTGATAGAATATATCTGACATCTGACAATATTCAGCATATAGTAGAAGGATTTGCTGATCATTTTTCGGGAGTCGGCTCTTCTTTGGCGAGTAGTATCTTGAATGGCATCGGTACAACTGAGGAACTTTTGGCACAGGCTCATACTGAAAGGGCTAATACATCGCATAATGAATTTAAATTTTCACCTTTCTCCGAATAGGAAATAAAGGTGGCGATTGAAAAATTGGTCAGTACAAAATCGAAATCAAGTGATGGGCTTTCAGTTTGTACTTTAAAATTGATAGGTGATCTCATATTGAGGCCGCTTCAATATATATTTAATTTATGCATAAAAGAGGGTTTATTCCCGGATTGTCTTAAGATGGCTACATTGGTTCCGTTACATAAGGGTGGTGACACTATGAGTGTGAATAATTATAGGCCTATATCATTGTTGCCACATTTATCCAAGCTCCTGGAAAGACTCGTTAAATCGAGGCTAGTTGATTATTTGGAGAGAAATAGCTTAATATCAGATTTTCAGTTTGGATTTAGAAAACGAAAGGGTACTGAGGATGCGATTGCAGAACTTATGACATACTTGTCTGAGAGTCTGGATGTTGGAATGAAATGCATTGCGGTGTTTCTCGACTTGGCTAAAGCTTTTGACACGGTCTCGTATAAAATTCTTTTGGTTAGACTTCAGAGGATGGGTATCATAGGTCAAGAGCTAAAATTCTTCAATAGTTATCTCTCGGGGCGCAGGCAATCAGTCTTGATAAATGGAACAAGGTCTTCTTCGAGATTGCTAACATTTGGTGTTCCTCAAGGAAGTGTTCTGGGACCAATCTTATTCTCAATATACATATGTCAATGAACTACTAAGATTACCTATTGAGGGAAGAGTGTTGTGTTTTGCTGATGATACAGCGCTTGTGTTTGTGGGAGAGGATTGGAGAACTGTATATGACAGATGTCAAAGAGGTATGAACTGTGTTAAGTCTTGGCTGGATGATTCATTGCTTTCTCTGAATGTTGAAAAGACCAAATATTTGAAATTTAAAATAACAAAGAGAACTGGTCCTGATGATAATTTTGAGTTAAGAGTGCATTCTTGTGGCGGTGTGAATGGTTGTGATTGTCCTAGGTTAATTAGAGATTCATGTATCAAGTATCTCGGTATTCTGATAGATGATACATTATCATGGAAGTATCATGTGGAGGCACTCAACAATAAGATCAGAAGAGCATCATATATTCTGAGATGTGCTAGAGGTTTTCTAAATAAAACAACGCTTAGATCTGGGTACTATGCGATTATTCAGTCTCTGCTGTGTTATGGCATTGTAGGTTGGGGAGCGTGCTACAGTAGTACTCTCAGGGTCTTACACATCTCACATAAATGGGTTATAAAGATAATGTTCAGGTTGCATGGACGTTTTCCGACCTCTCAACTGTTCAATGATTTGAAATTTTTGTCTGTGAGACATTTGTACATAAGGAGGGTGTTGCTACAATTCTATAAGATTAAGCGGGATTGGAGGAGGTCGCAACAGGGTAGAGTCACTAGACAAATGTTATCTTTGAATTATGATGTTCCTTTTAAGAACACAATATTTGGCCAGCGACAGTTCGTTTACACTGCGCCTAAACTTTTTAATAAAATGCCTGCAGAGATTAAGCAAATCTTGTGCTTCCCTAAATATAAACGTGCCTGCTCTGGTTGGGTCTCATCTATTCAGTTGGAGGTTTTGCAGGGTATCTTGGGTTTTGTCCCGTAAAGTATTTTGTTTAGTTTTTGTTTTTTTTGTTTTTCTCTCTTCTCTGTACTGTTGATTGATGTTTGTTGGACCAAAGAGTGTTGTGACTGTTGGGTTAGGCTTTGTTTGTGGACTGTACGTATTTGAGTTGGTGGTTGTGCTGTTGTTCGTGTTTGTATGTTCCGTTTAATATTCTTTTTTTATGAACTGTATATAATGTTTGCCCTAGTACAGGCTTGGCCTATTTGGGCAGCAGTTAAATTTGTTATACATTATCATTGTATTATTATGTATGAATAAATAAATAAATAAATATTTGTGTTCACTTTGAGTGAGCACAGATTTATTTATATTAAAAAAATGTCTGTCAAGTTAACAAAATATGGTGATTTTTAAGTTTTCGGGCTGATTGTATTTGTATTAGAAAGACATATTTACTTTAAATACAGATTGATAATGACAAAAAATATAATAAAAATATAATAATAATAATAATAATAATAATAATAAACACTTTATTGGCATGAATATACAAAAATAACAAACCAAAATTGGCGGGCTTATTGCCTGGGGCAATTTCTTCCAACCAACCTATTACAAATAACATTTTAATTGAAGTTGCTTTTTCTATATATACAAAAAATACATACACATACAAAGACACATACATACATAAAACAATCAAATATATAAATATATCATATATACACATACAAACAAAATATATACATACATGAAAAAAAAAAGTAAACCATATTATAATTCAATACAAAGTCAAGCATAGCGAGGAAGAAAAGGATCAGGAGATAGGAGCAGGAGTAGCAGAAAGGAAATGACGCTTCAATCTGTTTTTGAAAGAGAATAACGTTGGAGCGAGTCTGATGTCATCAGGTAGTTGGTTCCATAACCTGGCCGCCTGTGCAGTGAAAGATGAAGTGAAAAATGAAGAACGATGTGTAGGGATTTGCAGGATGCCACGTGCAGCAGACCGCAGAGGAAGGCCATGAGATGCTAATGGAGTGAATAGAGACCTCAGATAGTTAGGAGCGTTGGGGTTAGAGAGTACCGAGAAAAGTAATGTGAGAATGTGTAAGTCTCGTCGTTGTGACATAGTTAGCCATTTAAGTTCCGTTCTGAATTGAGATACTCTGTCAAATTTTCTGAGGCCAAAGATGAAACGAATACAGACATTCTGCAGACGTTCCAACCTTAGTAGTTGCTCTTGTGTAATATCCAAGTAAACAACGTCGGCATAATCCAATATTGGATGTAAGAGAGATTGACATAGAAGAATTTTAGTGGATATGGGTAGAAGGTTTTGATGCTTTCTCAAAACGTGAAATTGATAGAAGAGTTTGCGGCTGACTTCACTGATCTGTGGGTGCCAAGCAAGGTGTTTATCCAACACGATGCCGAGATTTTTCACTTGGGAACTTAGTTTGACTTCAGATCCATTCAGACGCAAAGTAGGGAGAGTGGATGTCTCGATTTTGGAAAGTAAACGTGAACTGCCAATTAAAATTGCTTGTGTTTTACTAGGATTAAGCATCAGTCCATTCTGCTGAGCCCATTGTGATATGCGATCCAGCTCAGAATTCATGTGATAAATAGCACCCGCTGCCTGTTGATAGTTAAAATGAGAATAAATTTGTAAATCATCAGCATAAAGGTGATGTGGGACATTAAGGCAGTGAACCACTGGGTTGATGAATACCGAAAAGAGAAGTGGTGAAAGAATTCCACCCTGAGGGACTCCCGCACTTAGTGGTAACCAATCCGAAGCATTGCATTTAACCTTAACACACTGTGTTCGATCTCTCAGATATGATTCGAACCATTCAATAGCAGTACTGGATAGATTAAGATATTTGAGCTTTGCTAACAATATATCAAAATCAACTGTATTGAAGGCGCTACTGAAATCTAATAATACGAGGAGAGTGATTTTTCTGTCCTCCATTGCATTTCGAATGTCTTCAGTGATTTTTACCAAAGCTGTTGTTGTGCTGTGGCCTGAACGAAAACCAGATTGGTATTGAGAGAGAATATTGTGATTTTCCAAGAAACTAGAAAGCTGAGAGTGTACCACCTTCTCAATTATTTTTGAAAGTACTGGTAGAATAGAAATTGGTCGGTAGTCGCTCTCAGCACTCGGGTTCGGTTTCTTTGGGAGAGGGATGACATATGCATTCTTCCAGATGGAGGGAAAAGATCCTGAAGTTAGTGAATAATTGATTAGGTGAGTAATTGATGGAATTGTGTATTCTGTAATTAGTTTTATGAATGATAGATTGATATTGTCTGCTCCGACAGAAGTTGATTTGATGGATTTTAATAGATTTAACACAGCGGTCTCAGTAACAGGGATAAAATTTAGAACAGGCAAACCACTAGGCGGCTGATCGTTAATATGACTTAGGGCTGAGCTTCTCACAGACTCATTCATTTCAAAGGGTGGCGTAGCAAAATGTTGATTCAACTTATCAAGATCAGGCATCATGAGTGCATCGTGACTGTCATCGCGTGATCGAAAATCCATTGCATTAAGGCTCTTCCAGATATCTGCTGAAGAACGATTTGTAAATATGCTTCTGAAATGTGCACGTTTAGCATCCCTGCACAAGCGGTTACACTTATTACGGAGGGACCGATAAGCCTCCCGATTGGAGTCCGTGGCAAGTCTCATGAATTTAACCCTAGCGCGGTCGCGTTTCTTCATCAGCGATCGGATCCCCCGAGACAACCATTCGGCCGGAGGCCGTCTGACTCTAGTCAATTTGACTGGCACGTGCTTGTCAAACAGACTTTCAACAAATGAATTAAAAGATAGCACCTTGCTGTCCATGTTTGGCGCCTCGAGCACATCCGCCCATCTGATTCGTCCAGCGTCCGCGAGAAGGTCATCCACGATAATGCCTCGGAAGCTTCGCAATGGAATTAGCTTAGTTTTGAATTTGGGACACTTCACTTTATAGGAAGTGTAAATGAGATCATGATGTGAGAAAGAGGGAGCTGGAAATTGTCCACTTTGTATAATTTTGTTGAGGTTTGAAGTTAAAATGAGATCCAGTAGTGAGGACGTATCACCAGAGTAATGGGTAGGCTGAAGTGGGAGGTAGCTGATATTCAACGAATGTAATATAGCTCGAAGTGTGGAGCAGCGGGTATCATTCTTTAAGAGACATGTATTGAAATCACCCATGATGATAACATCCTCGAAATCTGGGAGCAGAGTTTGTAACACGCACTCAAACTTGTCAAAGTAGTTGATGGTCGGTGGGCAGTATATCACCCCAAGAAGAAGAGAAATATTCTTAATCATGATTTTTAAGAAAATGTACTCAGGGTCATCTGCGTGATTGGATAAAGATTTTTCCAGAAGTTGAAATTTAATGTCTTCACGCAGGTATATACAAACTCCACCACCCCTCCTTTCGGTTCTGTCATTTCTGATCAACCGAAAACCAGGTAAAGAATAGTGTGAGGACGGTAAGGAGGGTTTGAGCCAAGATTCACTGATCAGGAGTGCGTGTAGATTAGTGTCAGTAAAGTGTAAACAAAGGTCGTCATAATGCGCAGGAATACTCTGCGCATTTATATGACACACGTTTAGAGATTGGCTTGGTTTGTTCACAAATACTGACTTAAGGTTTTCCTGAAGATTTGGACAATCTCTGAAAGAAGAAACATCAGATTCTATCGAAGATGATGAGAAGTTGAATGAAACGTCAGGACAGTCGGGGGAGGAAGGAAAAGAGTAGAAGGATTCTGTGTCAGAGGGAGACATGTTCGCTATGCTTTGAATACAATAAAAAATATGATAATGTAAATAAAATATATAAAAACAATAAATATACAGATATAAAATAAGAGAAAAAAAAAAATTAAGTTGAGAAAAAAAAAAGAACAGGAGATCACGTAAAAGATCACACTGAGTGAGCTCGTAAATAAAGTTATAAAAAAAAATATGACAAGATACAGATATAGTGTAAATAAATAAAATATGCTAAATTTATAGGTACCTATAACGAATAAAACTCAGAAATGGAAAATAGTTAGAGAATTCAGGAAACAAAGATTCAGAGCCGCACGCCGACCGTGACAACCACACATAGTTTGTTATACATGCATCTAGCTAGGTGTATAAGTTTAGTGTAGGTATCAGACGGCCGCGCTAGACACAACGCGGCCAGCCGCAACTCTCAAAAGGTGCAGCGCGTCGGGTATGTTGCCTTTCGATTTTTATTGGTAGTCTATCTATGTTACGCATGCGCGTCGCGCGGAACACCGATTACTTGGAACAAACTTCATTGTTGTTTGTTAGCGGGCGTGCGGGCGATTTAACGAAAAGAAATAAAAACAGACGGATAAAAAGAAAACATAATATTCAAAAGACAGTGAGATGCTTAAAATAAAGTTAGTTATTTAATGATAGTAAAACTACTATGTGTGATGTGCTATTGTGAGTGCTTCTTCGGCCGCTGTCGCAACTTCATGGTTTTGGCATTCCTCTCTTCCGGCATAGAGTTCAGGTCAGTCAGTGTAGATAATTTATTGACGACATTTTCTTTATTTTTAAAAAAGATATTACCATTTAGAGTCCATACACTTCTGTCACCAAACTTCTCTCTTGCACCCCTCAAGAGCCGCAACGCTAGCGGCGTTAACGACTCCGTCAACAGCCATTTTGTCCCCTTTAACCTTGACTTGCTCTTCCAGACCTCTGTCTTTCCCTCGAACGTATTAAATTTAATGAGAATTGGCCTAGGTCTATCTCCCTTTCTTCCGATCCGATATCTTTCGCAGATAGCTGCAGTTTGAATATTTAGTGGCGTCTCCCGAATCGCTGCGTCCACTGACAAGTTCTCCGGTGCACCGTGTAATAATACCATTTTTCGCCTTCGAGAACGCTCCACTTGTTCCAATCTCTCCTCCAGTTCCAGTAACTTGGTCTCTAGAGCCCGGATTCTCCCAAGGAATTCTGTTTTGAGAGCCACAATATCGTCGGCTATGTGGGCGGGGGTAGCTCCGCACTTACACTCGCTGACTTGGCTCTCCAGGGCTGTCATTCTTGTCTGGAACATGTCCTTCAAAGCTTCAACACTATCTACGTTCATTTTTAATAGAATTTGAGCCACTCGCGTGTGAAAATTTATTTAAATTATAAAAACATCTACCAGCGAGAAAAAACGCGTATTGTCGCAACTTGATAACAAGTGAGTGTGTGAAATATAGTAGGTAATTAGGTTATTTAATGGCAATTTTAGAATATAAATTAAAAAAGAAATACTCAGACATCTCAGACAGTCTTGGAAATGGGACAAGATGTTTTTTATTATAATTCAAAGCATTCATAACGATGACTTAGAAAATTTTAATTTTCGATATAAATGACTTATACTGCGAATGTAATGGAATTCAACCTTTTTACTTAGTGCATTGTTTATATTTCAATAGATATTTTGTTTACTATAGTAACAAACTGTTTACTAATGTAGGCCACACACGCTCCGGTATACCTGCACAGGTCGCCTGCGCAGGCGGCCTGTTCAGGTGTACCGGAGCGTGTGTGGGGGTAGACCTGTGCAGTTTTTTAGACCTGCGCAGGCGACCGGAGAAGAATCGAAAATCAATTCTTTCACAGGTTCACCGGAGCGTGTGTGGCGGCACTCCGGTCGCCTGCGCAGGTCTTTCAGTAGTTTTCCAGCGTTTGCATGGAGTGGTTGTCCATTCCTTAATTGCATATGGCTCAGTCGAGAGTAGAACTAGAGGAGTTTTTTTATAATTATTTTTTTAAATAATAATATTTTTATATTTAGTATATAGCATTGTATTTAATTCTTTTTTTTTATTATAGTTATACAATGATGAATACTTCATATATAATATATTATTATTTAATAAATAAATATTTTAAATAATAATAGGTAAATAACACTCTTCTATACATCCAATCCAAACTCCCTTAACGCCCTACTTAGGGACATATGGAGGCAACAAGAGCTCTCCATTGCGCTCGATCTTGTTTATGACCTCCTCCCACACCATGTCCAGATTCCTCAGCTCTGCTTCGAAGAAGCGGAACACAGTATGAGAGGTTCTTCCTCTTCTTCGGGACCCTGATGGCAGGAAGAACAGAGCTCTCCTCGGCCAACTGTCATTAGGCATCCTTAATACATGTTCCAGCCAAGTCCATCTCTTCCACATAATGGTAAAAGTGACCGACGTATAGCGTCGTTCGTGATGCGGTGGTATCATATTAAACCCAAAATTCTCCGGAGGAATGTTGGTTCTTCTATACATAGGTGTCAGTATAGCCGGCGGAACTCAATGCTTGAAGCATTCTCTACCAGTCAACCGGTCCCGTCCAATCTGAGATAGGATTCCAACCCCGAGTAGAAATTTCAAGTGAAAAAACACATTGAAAATTTCTAACCCGGCCGGGAATCGAACTCGGGACCTCTTGATCTGAAGTTGGAGCCTTTGCCACTAGGCTACCGAGTTCAGAGTTTTGAATTTTTTTAAATATTTAGATTTATTTATTTATTTTATACTTTATGCATTTTAAAAATAGTGTACAAAAAATAGTGTATAGACAAGTGGCAATGGCGGGATTATAGCCGTAGCAATCTCTAACATCCAACCACAATTTTTTTTTCACATTTATAAAAGAAAATAAAAAATAAAAAAATTTCAAGTAAAAAAACAGAAAAATTCTCTCGACCTCGTGATCTGAAGCCCACGCCTATAACCACTACGGTACCGTACCGAGGTCGATCAAAAGCGAAGTGGTTGGTGACCCAGCGGTTACAACGCCGGCTTTCGTACTGCGGACGTCGTGGTTCGATCCCAGGTGCCGACCATCTTCCTCTTTCACGACACAAGCTTTCAGTAGCTTACTGTGAAAGAGTCAAGGAGTGTATTTGTGTTCACTTTGAGTGAGCACAGATTCATTTTTATAAAAAAAAAAAAAAATATAGTCAGTAATCAAAAAAATTAATATCTTTCTAAGTAACTGCGCAGGCCGCCTGCACAGGTATACCGGAGCGTGTGTGGCTGTACTCCGGTCGCCTGCGCAGGTCTACCTTACGGTAGACCGGAGCGTGTGTGGGCGTTGTGAGGTATACCTGCGCAGGCCGCCTGCACTGGTATACCGGAGCGTGTGTGGCAGGCATAAGCAACAATGTTATTATTATGTTGCTATAGTGTCGACACATTGATATGCAACATGGATAACTGCATTTTTGACAAAACGATTTACCTAATGATGGTATAAAAATTCTGTATTCAAATACACATTCTTGGTGATTTCGGCAAATCCAACATAATAATAAAATGTCTTAATAACACCTTAAGAAAAATAGGGAAAAGTTTGTTAGTATTACAACGTTTAAAATGCGCAACTCTATTCTCTATGCAGACCGAGATTGATTGATTGATTGAGATTGAGAATTGTCTTGGATAAATTCAAGATGAAACTGTATACTCATGACATTGATTAAGAAAATCGTTTGATTGAATATCATTACAAGCACAGAATAAGGATTTTTTTATTATTTTATTGTTGTAAGAGATTGCAAGAACATTACGGTCAACAGAATACTCAGATTCTGGTGAAAACTGAGAGATATCAATCTTGTAAAATTAAAAGAAGGAAAATATGTAGCACATAAATTTTCATGGGCCTCACATTTAAACTAAAAAAAAAAGAGAAATATGAAATATTTGGGCAGAAAATTATACTTAAAACAGAAAAAAGCAAACCTTGGATCACAAAGTAAAATGATAAAAAAACAAAAGGGCATGGGGGTACATGAACAACGATTTCATTAAATTATGACTTGAAGAGTTTTTCCATATCTAATAAGTTTGAAGGAAGGTGTATATGAAGATGAGTTAAGGAAAGAATTTTTTTCTGTTACTTTCACTTGTGATTGCTAACCTAAGGGTTACGAGACCTGGGCCCCGTTCCACCATCCATATTCTCTACTTTGCGATTTTTTTTTCAAATTATAGAATCGTTATGTATCAAAATTATGTCGTTTTTTTTCATTTGGGTAACTCCAAAAAAGTAACTTTTTTGGGGTTACCCAAATGAAATCAAACCCAATTTGCATATTGAGGTATCGATGTGTCAAATAATATTGAAATATATTGTAGAAAATATTAATAATTATTAAATGAAAAAAACATATAATAAATTGTTTTTAAGGATTAAAAGATACAATATTGTCACTTTTATTATCTTATTGCATAATTGGTGCAGTATCTCATTACACATGAGGGCATTTTGAGCAATTATTATGTAAGCAACACGATGCGGCGCCTAGCAACGTCTGTGACAGACTGAATTCATAAAAAATACGCAGCGGTTAACTGCCTCATATTGAGGACAGATAAAATACAAGGCAAGTAAGCCGCTCTTTGGTGTTTGAACGACTTTGATATCTCTACTATAAGGTATTTGCACCGAAACTAATTAGACTGAAAGATTATTTTAATTCAACCGATATGCAACCGATGGCAATGCCGTAATGTTGCTTAAATATTTACAGGAACTATAACTAGGTTTCTTTAAATTCTAATAATTTAGTTATACCGATTAAGCATTAAGAAGAACAATAATATATTAATTTCAAAATTTCGTAGTCATCACTTTTATATTAATCTGACAATTCAAATAATTATTATTTTTGACATTCGCGCTTTCTATAATATTTTTTATTTAATTTGTAATAAAACATGATGTTTATAATTGAACACTGATTTTATTTAATTACATTGGATGCACATATTTTAGAACATCACGCCATGACAGATACAAAAGGAAGTGCTTCTACAAACCAAAGTCACTTCCTCTTCTGTGGGCCATAGACAAATATCTTATAACAATAATAATTATATTATCAACATCTCTCCTTTTATATTTAAAAAAGTTACACACAATATGAACATTACAATTATATGCTATATGCATACATATATATATTAATACACTATACTTATATACTATACATATATCAATTCAAAGTATGAGACTTAGAGCAGCTGCATTTGTCACTCCCAAATACAGCATATTATCATACAAGTAATTTTCACATACTTAAACCTATGTAAATTAGACAGTTCAAGATCACCACAATATTAAACTGTCCAACCCACAAATAATAATTAACTTTATAAAATCAAACTAGTCAAATTCTGAGAAGGTGAATCTTTTTGGTACTTTAACTACTCTTCCAGACCTGGTTTGGTTATTAAGATTACAATACTCTGGATCTGGGTTATCTGTCTGATTCTGTTCCTCATAAAAACCTGCACATGACGATGAAGCCACAGTATCCTCCCCAATGGACCGCGATGGAGAGGTCGATGGTTGTTGTGTATAATCACCCTTAGAAAAGACACTCTTATACTGACTACACTCTATTACTCTTGACTTGTCATATTTGAGATGTATCCTATTTCTCCTATATTATCTTTAGGTGTGTTTCTGTACTGTAACAATGCTAGGAATACTTCTGTTTTAGATTCTGTACATCGTCTCAGAATGTTTTTTGCAATTTTTACTCCGCTTTCCGCTTGTCCATTACTTTTTGGGTAGTTTGGGCTTGTAAAAATTATCTCTATATCCCATTTATATGCAAAATCTCTAAATGCTGCTGAATTATACGGGGGGCCGTTGTCACACACTATTTGTAACGGAAACCCATGGCGTGCAAAAATTGATTTTAAATGTGCAATTATTATTGCAGCTGAGTAGCCATTGGGTAAAGATATTAATTCTATAAATTTTGAATAGTAATCCATCACCACCATGTAACTAATTCCATTGTAGTAGAGAATATCTATCGCCAATCGCTCCCATGGATATGATGGCAATTGATACGGTAGTAATGGTTCCTTTCTATTATTTGTTTGAAATTTTAAGCATACATTACACTGATCTATTAAATTTTGAATATCTACATTCATCGTAGGCCAAAAAACTTGGTCACGTGCCATATTTTTACATTTTGTAATACCTAAGTGCCCTTCATGTATTTTCCTAAGGATGTTCGGTCTTAAGACTTCTGGTATTATTAAACTAGAACCTTTGAAAAGCAATTCATTAGCTACATGTATTTCACTCTGATAATTCCAAAAGGGTTTACAACCTGGCTCAACATTTTTCTTACTATTAGGCCACCCTTCCGAGTAATATTTTTTTAGGGTTTGTAACGTTAAGTCTCCTAATGTTGCTTCCTTAATCTCAGATAATTTCTGTTCTGTTGCTGCTAAATTTGCTACTAATAAGTTTACAATATGAACCTGTACTTCTTTTTCTACATCTGTGATTTCTGTGTCAGGCAATGCCGCTCTGGAGAGGGTGTCCGATACTAACATATTTTTCCCAGGCACAAATGTAACCTTTAAATCATATTTTTGCAGGGCTATCATCATACGTTGGAGTCTGGCAGGAACTTCTGCCAGTGGTCTTTTGAATAAATAAATCAGTGGCTTATGATCTGTTTCAACATCCACGACTTTTCCATACAGATATTGGTGGAATTTTTCACATCCAAATAATATGGCATAAAGCTCTTTTTCTATCTGTGCATAATTTTGCTGACATTTCGTTAACGATTTGGAGCCATAGGCCACTGGTTTACCTTCCTGTAGTATAACCCCTCCTACTGCACTCTGTGAACTATCTACCGATAATGTGATGGGCTTATTTATGTCAAAATTAACTAATACCGGTGCTGAACTAACTATATCTTTTAACAAACTAAATGCTTTATCATGATTGGAGTCCCATATCCATTCTGAATTTTTCTTTAAAAGGTCCCTTAATACTTTTGTTTTTTCTGATAAGTCTGCAATAAAAGAACCCAAATAATTAACCATACCTAAAAATCTTTGCAAATCTTTTTGATTTTTTGGCACAGGCATTTCTTTAACTGCTTTGATTTTTGTATAATCAGGCTTAATTCCCTCTGCATTGAAAATATGCCCTAAAAATTTTATTTCTGTTACTCCAAAGTTACACTTTTCTTTATTGAATCGCAAATTTATATCTTTGGCCCTTTGTAATAATTTTTCTAATCTTTGATTATGAATTGTTTCTGTTTCCCCGTATACTAATATATCATCAATAAATATGATAATGCCCTCTAAATCTGAAAAATGATCGTTCATAATTCTATAAAAAATTTCAGGTGCACAATTTATCCCGTATGGTAAACGTAAAAATTTATACCTCCCATAAGGGGTTTGGAACGTACACAAATCTGAACTTTTGCTATCAAGTCGAACCATCCAGAAGCCTGAACGTGCATCTAAATTTGAGAAAAACTTAGCTCCTGTTAATTTGTATCTTAATTCTTCTATTGTTGGGAATTGATAGTGTGATCTTAAAATAGCTCTATTTAAGTTCCTGGGATCTAGACAAATTCTAAGTGACTTATTAGGTTTCTCCACAACAACCATAGAACTCACCCACTCAGTCGGTTTTGTTACCTTGGAGACAACCTGAAGCTTCTCCATCCTGTCAAGTTCTTCTTTCAAACGTTCATGAAGTTTGAATGGAATTCTTCGACTAGTTTCTATTACTGGTTTGACATCTTTTTGTAGTGTAATTGTACAGATATCAGGCAAACAACCCAGCTCCTGAAAAAGATTGTGATATTTACTAATTATGTTATTAACATTACATATTCTATGATCCATTTTGTGTTGTGAGACATTACACATAATATTATTTTGTATTAAGTTCAGTTCTTGACACGTGTTTATGCCTATTATAGATTGACAAGGAACATTTACAATAATAAATGAAATTTTTGCTTGCTGCTCGTTATTGTAAAGACATTGCAGAGTGCATTTGCCTATAACTGGTATATTTGTTCCATCAAATGTGGACAAATTAGGAAGATGTTTTCTCTCTATACATTTATCAGCAATATTGAGTGTTCTAAATGTACTCAAACTCATTGCATTACACATTGCACCTGTGTCTAGTATACAGTTAACTATACGATTATTAATTCTTAAAGCTAACTTCCAACAATTGATATCAGAAATAACACTGTTCATATGTATAGTTGACAGTCTCAAATTGATTGACTCACCTTGTTGTTCATCCTCATTATTACCTATCATGTTGATGTTTTTGCACATCCTTGCATAGTGCCCTCTTCTATGACATTTTCTGCATGTTTCCTCTAAAGCTCTACATTGTTTAGTCTTATGAAAATAGCCACATCTAGAACATCTCTGGTAGGACGACGCACCCCCATCGTAGGACCGTCCTCCAGCTGGTGGTGATGGTGACCTGTGTGATGGTCTCTTCTCTCTCTCTGACTTCCATCGGTGTCGGTCACGGTCCTCCTTGTAATTTATTTTCTCTTGTGTCTTGTTTATTTGCCTCACCATATGAGTCGGGTCGTTTAGTAAACTGACATCCCTCTGAGACATAATCATAGTTTTTGAAATGTTTATTGCTTTCTCAAGAGTTAAATCGCTTTCTTGTAGTAGTCTTTCCTTAATATTTTGTGTATACATGTTGTCTACTAAAATATCTCTAAGAAGGGAGTCTTTTAGAGTTCCAAATTCACAATCTGCAGCTAAGTTATTTAAATCTCTAATGAATGATTCTATATTTTCTCCTTCTGTTTGTCTTCTAGTGAAAAATTTGTACCTACTCATTGTAACATTTTTCTTTGGTAGGTAGTGATTATTAAATTTCTCTATCACCTCGGCATACTTCACTGTTTTAATATCAATATTAAAAGAATTGTATACTTGCAAACCTTCATTTCCAATACAGTGTAGCAACTTGGCTATTTTCCTCATGTCTTCTACTTTGTCACTATGAGTTGCAATCAACATCAGTTCGAATTTTTGTAAAAATTCTTGCCATTTCTCGTTTTCCATCTTGTCCATCTTGTCTAACGATGACATTTTTATGTTATATGTCTCTTCCCTTGCGTGCGTAGTATTTAAATTCGATTTTTTATTTGTCTCTTCCATTACGTTTATGGTATTTAAATAATTACCCAAATGTCACATTATTTTCACAAATAATTAGCACTTTATACAGCTCTGAATTCTGACACCATATTTAATTTGTAATAAAACATGATGTTTATAATTGAACACTGATTTTATTTAATTACATTGGATGCACATATTTTAGAACATCACGCCATGACAGATACAAAAGGAAGTGCTTCTACAAACCAAAGTCACTTCCTCTTCTGTGGGCCATAGACAAATATCTTATAACAATAATAATTATATTATCAACATTTTTATCTTGATATCCGTATAGCGCCATCTACTATCGATATCAGAAACACAATATGCTACTAACTTCGTGGTCAACAGGGGGTGTTAACTCTGGTTATAGTACTTGCCAACAAGAATATGGTGATGTTGGTACATCGTGGTGGTAATGTTGGTAGACAGTTGGGCATGAAATTTGTATAACAGACGCAAAAAATAGAATTACCGGTTATGAAAAAGTTTCGAAATATGATCTTAGAGTGAATATAAAAAAACATCAATTTATTATTATATTATCATGCGGTGTTTTTATTCGTGAATTAATATTTATTTCTTTATAAGACACCAGATTTCGAGAAATAATGTTACAAAACTTTTTTACTTTTTGAAAGCTGGCTACACTGATCTTGTTACCAAACAACATCCAAACCCAAACAACAGCCATTTTTATTTGGCCGAGCGCTGGCTGTTTTTGTTATTTCGATTTTTTTCCTGTTTCCAACTCGGGAGATTGTGTTATTAATTTTGTGTGAAGTCGAATCGGTGTTTCGTATCGCTGTGAAAAATAGTCTCGTTGATGATTGTGAGAAATAGACTCTGTTTTGTTTTGACAAAATATGGACTCTTGTTTCGACAAATGGACTCGTGTTTTGTTTTGAGATTTAACCACTACGCTATTGTCTGCACATAAAAAGTTGTTAAAACAAAGACTCATAGTGTAATTAATATTTACAAATGGTTGTGTGTCGGTTCTAGACATTGACTCTTTCGTTTACCTTATTATTTTGTTATTATGAGTTTCAAGTATCGGAAATGTTCCTTCTGTGGCGTCATAATAATCACATACAATTAAAGACACATTTGTATTTCTTTTTAAAATATTTTGTAATAAGTACGTACGTAGAATCATGATGTATTGTGTCGTTTAAACATAGTTTTTTTCGTGTACCTAATTGTTATTGATAATATATTTTTGGCTTAGTATTATTTTATGCAATAGATACCAATACATACTATTTATATTGTTACATGTTTTATTATTTGCATAGAAAATAAATGCCATATTTAACTACTGCTGCATTTTAATTCTTTATCATAACCATTTTCAGGATAAATGATTCAACAGTTGTATTCTAGTATAAAGATGGGATATTTTTATATCCCATTTTTGTACTAGAATGCAACTGTTTTGGTCGCTAGTGCGCATTGTACCGACCCATATTTGAATTTCCCGCTTTGGTGTTCGGGTTAGAAAAGCGTGAGCGAGAAAGATAGATGCAATCTGTCAATTTCCGTGTTTGCATATTTTTACTATGAAGTTGGTATTCTTCTCTCGTTAGAGAGTATATTGTGTTCTGTGGTGGTCAACATGCCGCCATACATTAGAACGTGCCCAAGTGCGTCCAAGAGGCTCGCTCTATAAATTATTATAATATTGACAGAACAAACATCAGTGCGAAGAAGAAGAAGTGCGTTTATCGCACAAGATTTCTCTGGTGAATTTTGGTTAAGTTTCGAATGATCGCACTGACGTACCCGAGCGATCACTCGACAGTAGATAATTCGCTGAAGGTATTCCTGAAATAAATTTATAAAAGTCTTTTCTTGGAACCGCTTTCATTCTGGCACAATACTGTTTGCCTTATTGTATACTTGCAAATAAGCTTTTCCAATATCTGACACAATGGATAATGACTTATGTGAGAGTGATAATATACTCATTTATAAATTAGAGGAAAATGAAATTGAACATTTTTTAATAAATGTCAACGTAGCCCTTTCAAAGCCACTCGATAGTAATAATGCGAAAGGAACTATTATTGGTGATAATATGAAAATGCAGATTGGAAAAAAACCATACGAGTGTGATATATGCCGCAAAAAGTTCAATGCATCAGGAGAGTTAATTCGACATTTTATGCGAACACATAGTGGTGAAAAACCATACGAGTATGATATATGCCGCAAAAAGTTCAATGCATCAGGAGAGTTAAAGATACACACGCGTACACATAGTGGTGAGAAACCATACGAGTGTGATATATGCCGCAAAAAGTTCAGTCAATCAGGACATTTAATTGGACATATGCGAACACATAGTGGTGAAAAACCATACGAGTGTGATATATGCCGCAAAAAGTTCAATGCATCAGGAGAGTTAAAGATACACACGCGTACACATAGTGGTGAGAAACCATACGAGTGTGATATATGCCGCAAAAAATTCAGTCAATCAGGACATTTAATTGGACATATGCGAACACATAGTGGTGAAAAACCATACGAGTGTGATATATGCCGCAAAAAGTTCAGTCAATCAGGAGTTTTAAAGATACATATGCGAACACATAGTGGTGAAAAACCATACGAGTGTGATATATGCCGCAAAAAGTTCAATGCATCAGGAGAGTTAAAGATACACACGCGTACACATACAGGTGAGAAACCATACGAGTGTGATATATGCCGCAAAAAGTTCAGTCAATCAGGACATTTAATTGGACATATGCGAACACATAGTGGTGAAAAACCATACGAGTGTGATATATGCCGCAAAAAGTTCAATGCATCAGGAGAGTTAAAGATACACACGCGTACACATAGTGGTGAGAAACCATACGAGTGTGATATATGCCGCAAAAAGTTCAGTCAATCAGGACATTTAATTGGACATATGCGAACACATAGTGGTGAAAAACCATACGAGTGTGATATATGCCGCAAAAAGTTCAGTCAATCAGGAGTTTTAAAGATACATATGCGAACACATAGTGGTGAAAAACCATACGAGTGTGATATATGCCGCAAAAAGTTCAATGCATCAGGAGAGTTAAGGATACACACGCGTACACATAGTGGTGAAAAACCATACGAGTGTGATATATGCCGCAAAAAGTTCAATGCATCAGGAGAGTTAAAGATACACACGCGTACACATAGTGGTGAAAAACCATACGAGTGTGATATATGCCGCAAAAAGTTCACTACATCAGGAAAGTTAAAGATACACACGCGTACACATAGTGGTGAGAAACCATACGAGTGTGATATATGCCGCAAAAAGTTCAGTCAATCAGGAAATTTAATTGGACATATGCGAACACATAGTGGTGAAAAACCATACGAGTGTGATATATGCCGCAAAAAGTTCAATGCATCAGGAGAGTTAAAGATACACACGCGTACACATAGTGGTGAGAAACCATACGAGTGTGATATATGCCGCAAAAAGTTCAGTCAATCAGGACATTTAATTGGACATATGCGAACACATAGTGGTGAAAAACCATACGAGTGTGATATATGCCGCAAAAAGTTCAATGCATCAGGAGAGTTAAAGATACACACGCGTACACATAGTGGTGAGAAACCATACGAGTGTGATATATGCCGCAAAAAGTTCAGTCAATCAGGACATTTAATTGGACATATGCGAACACATAGTGGTGAAAAACCATACGAGTGTGATATATGCCGCAAAAAGTTCAGTCAATCAGGAGTTTTAAAGATACATATGCGAACACATAGTGGTGAAAAACCATACGAGTGTGATATATGCCGCAAAAAGTTCAATGCATCAGGAGAGTTAAGGATACACACGCGTACACATAGTGGTGAAAAACCATACGAGTGTGATATATGCCGCAAAAAGTTCAATGCATCAGGAGAGTTAAAGATACACACGCGTACACATAGTGGTGAAAAACCATACGAGTGTGATATATGCCGCAAAAAGTTCACTACATCAGGAAAGTTAAAGATACACACGCGTACACATAGTGGTGAGAAACCATACGAGTGTGATATATGCCGCAAAAAGTTCAGTCAATCAGGAAATTTAATTGGACATATGCGAACACATAGTGGTGAAAAACCATACGAGTGTGATATATGCCGCAAAAAGTTCAATGAATCAGGAAAGTTAAAGATACATATGCGAACACATACAGGTGAAAAACCATACGTGTGATATATGTCGCAGAAAGTTCACTAGATCAGGAGATTTAAAGATACATATGCGAACACATAGTGGTGAAAAACCATACGAGTGTGATATATGCCGCAAACTTTTCAATTTTTCAGGAAATTTAAAGAAACATATGCGAACACATAGTGGTGAAAAACCATACGAGTGTGATATATGCCGCAAAAAGTTCAATGCATCAGGAGAGTTAAAGATACACACGCGTACACATAGTGGTGAGAAACCATACGAGTGTGATATATGCCGCAAAAAGTTCAGTCAATCAGGACATTTAATTGGACATATGCGAACACATAGTGGTGAAAAACCATACGAGTGTGATATATGCCGCAAAAAGTTCAATGAATCAGGAAAGTTAAAGATACACACGCGTACACATAGTGGTGAGAAACCATACGAGTGTGATATATGCCGCAAAAAGTTCACTACATCAGGAGATTTAAAGAAACATATGCGAACACATAGTGGTGAAAAACCATACGAGTGTGATATCTGTGGTGGCATGGTAAAAGGCATTAAGTCAGTGGGATGACATTTCTCAGTATGGCGGATTTACTTGTCAGTATTTTAAGAGGTTTCATTTTTGTCAAATATTATTTAATACAAATAAAATAGGTCAACTTTGACGCATTTACTTCGTTAAAAAGGGTTCACTATACGATAACTCATATTTATTTCTTCAATATTTCTTTGTTTATATGCTTTATTTATAATGCGTGTCTTTTTACCTTGACAATTTTGGCTCATAGGTTGATAAATTTTGTACTTAGGTCAAATTTTACAAGGAAATATACCCAGTTACTCTCTATCACATGCTAATTTATTATTTTTCAACACTTACATTTTATTCTTCATAAATATTAGTTATTTTTAGCTTACTTATTATTATATTCTAGCATAGCATTCCCAGAACATCAGTAGGTATATTTTTTTGCTCAGAATGTAATATTGTTAAGTAATAAATGAGGAATATTCTTTGAATAATAAAATGAAATTAGTTAATTATAGATATAATTACCTTTGTTAAGATAAGCCCCTCTCACAATGTACCGATCCTTCAAAGCAGAGCTGAGGAATTTATACACGGTTTGGGAAGAGGTCATACAAGATGCACAAAATCATGCGCAGGGGAGGTTCCAACATCAAACCATCGCAAACCAGATGAATATTCGGAAATTTGAACATTGCGACCTAATGGCGAACGTTGTTAACGTAAAGTGATCACACTAATCCAACCTTCGAAATAACATTAGAAGATGGTCGTTAGCCCGTAGTGGTTTGTTCATACTATTTTAAAATCGAACTGTATAATCAGTCATCAGTTGTTGATATAATAGTTCGCACTAGCACGACTTTCTTTAAATTATATTAATAATAGTATTAAAATAGCAATGAAAAAGTATTTAAAAAAAATAATAATATGCAGATAGTATTACCGATCTATTGTCTATAGCTTAACAATAAAAACAACGAAAGTTGTAAACAGATTGGTCAACAGATAAGGAAGATACCTGCAAGTTCACAAAATACATTATTTAAACACATTTTAAAAAGGTTCACTTTTAAAAGAACGGCTTCTCACGGCAGCTCTATCATAGACAACACCGTTTTACTTCGTGGTAGACAAAATTCCACGCGCGTCGTTTTACCTTGCCAAATAAAATTAATATCGAGTTATGCCGGAATGAAAACTTGCTTTTAAATCCTTTATAAGTGGATTTTTTTAAACTTATGTTTTTGAACTTTGTTCTGTTTGTGATAATGTATGATGTAGCACATATAACTCAAAATGCTGAAAAACGCGACTTAATGCCTTTTACCATGCCACCACAGATATATGCCGCAAACTTTTCAATTTTTCAGGAAATTTAAAGAAACATATGCGAACACATAGTGGTGAAAAACCATACGAGTGTGATATATGCCGCAAAAAGTTTTATGAATCAGGAAAGTTAAAGATACACACGCGAACACATAGTGGTGAGAAACCATACGAGTGTGATATATGCCGCAAAAAGTTCAGTCAATCAGGACATTTAATTGGACATATGCGAACACATAGTGGTGAGAAACCATACTAGTGTGATATATGCCGCAAACTTTTCAATTTTTCAGGAAATTTAAAGAAACATTGAAATAGGGCCACTGCGTTTATCACGTGCAAGTTTATGCCTTGATCACGTGTACCGAGTAAACGGGCGAGACAGTGCACTACTACTAAAACTTTTTTTTTTTTTAGTGAAATATCATGTAGTTTTTCTTTATTTATTTTTTTTATTCTGATTATGAAGTTACTAAAATTACATATTTTATAACTTAAAAATAACAATATTATTCCACTTATATTATACAGATTTAGACGTCACATTTCTACAACATTCACATTACTAATCTATGCTTATCACTACTCTTTAGATATTCACGACATTTCACACGAAAGATCACAAGCGTAGCCGCGCTCTTGAGTTCCGCCGGCAGGTCGTTGAACAGCCTAAACCCCTTGCAGAAGAGACTGTTCTCAGTACTTGCGAGCCTAGCACCCCGAAGCCTAAACGCATCGCGAACCCTCGTGGGATAGTCGTGTATCTTATAATTATATCTAACATTATCTAACATTATAGCCTATTGTCCAGAATTATGCCCAAATACTTATTTTTTTCCACAACTTCAATCGATTCATTATTTAACGTTAGATTACAAACACCACGGTTTTGTTCACGTTCAATTTCAACAAATTACAATTTAGCCAATCCGAAACACTATTCTATTCATCTTATAATTCTTTTAGACCTTCATTAAAATTTCTACATTTCACGTATATAAGAGTGTCATCCGCAAACAATTTAACCTCACACTTTTTTACTGCGTTCATTATGTCATTCATCTATAATAATAAAGGAAAGTGCCTGACTGACTGACTGATTGACTGACTGACATACTCACTCATCAACGCACAGCCCAAACGGCTAATCGTAGAGAAGTGAAATTTGGAAATCAGGTAGGTTTCAATACAAAACCTTCCAATAAAAAGGATTTTCGGAAATTCCACCCCTAAGGGGGTGAAAAATAGGGTTGAATGTTTTTCAAAGTATGCGAATATCTCGGAAACTAGACATGTTACGAACTTGAGATTTGGCATATGAATTCTCCTATAGAAATGAGCAGTAGTTTTCTTAGACAGTTTTTCCAAATTTTCACTAAAAGGGACGAAAAAGGGCACATATAAAAAGGGATGATTTTTAAGTGGCTCCTAAAAAGGTTAAAACTGGTTTTATCGAAATTTCCAAAAAATGATTTCTTCATAAATAGTCAAATTATACTATTTCGTTTTCAAAAGATATCAGTAATTAGAGGGGGGGGGGGGGGTGAGGGGCACTTTTCCAACGTGTATGTGTGTGTATCCGTCCCCTCTTTATAACTTTTGTTTCGCTTGATGCACAGATCCTAAAATTTCAGAAAATATTGAATACTTTAAGCATACAAAATTTGTATACTCAGAATTTTGAATTTTTTTTTCAGTCAGGGGTTATCAACCTTTGAATTTTTATTTAATTTTTCCATATATCTCGAAAACCATAAAATCTAGAACCCTAAAAATGTGTATGTATATAGAAAAATACAATATCTAAAATATAATTTAATGAAGAAGTTCCAGGATTTCTCAAACTTTTTTTATAAAGAAAAATACTTTTTTATGACAAATTTACGAGTTTCAGTGCCTTTATTTCAGAATTTTATAAAAATATCGAAAAACGCCGAAACGCTACAACTAGATAATTTATTTTTCTATAAAAAATACATACATCATAGCAGTACATCTCAAACTTTTCTTAACAATTTTTGTAAAAATTTAATTTATTGACGACATCGTTTCATACAATAAACATACCGACTCAGGCCATCGACAGTTGGATCACATATCTCTTAGATAAATGAACTTAGAAGGCTGTAAATAATAATAATAATAATAATAATAATTTTATTCAATGAAAAACAATACATCAAAAATAATATACAATTCAGTGACTCCCTCCACTAGGCAATGCCTGTCTTGGAGAGGAGGTTATTGATCAATAAAATAAAATACCTATACCTAAGAATAATACAATATACTCAATAAAAATTACAATTAATCAATGGAATCCAGCAAACAATGTGAAAATATTAATAATGATAACAAAAAAAAAAACAATAAAAGTCAAAATGGAACAAAACGGTTAAATAAAACACCTACAACCCAATGAATTAATAGAATTTCAAGTTAAACATTAAAGATAAAAATTAAATCATAAAGTAAATATTTATATACAAATGCAATGAAATGTAGTACCTATATGAAAAAATAAAAATGTAAAATCAATAATAATTGTAATAGTAAAAAAAAAAAAAAACAGTCTTTAATAAACATAATGATGTAAAATAATTCATATATAGATTCTTCTTTTAAAATAAAAATTTAACCGTTTCATTGTTTTGTCAAAGATTCAGTTTAAGAGGAGATAAGGCTTAATATATTTTTGAGTTTTGCATCAAATTTAATAATATGAGTAGATAGAATAAAGGCCTACTGTCCACGGCCGGCGGCGCGGCATAGCGTACGAGACCCGACAAAGTAAGCCGTGCAGCCCGGCGTACTAAATGTGTGATGAAGACGTCTTTAGCTTATTACTTCATTTAAAGTTAAATGCGTTAATTAATCTTCTACATTATTATTATTTATTTTGTTTCTTATTATTATTATTTTGTTTCTTATTATTATTTCGTAATAAACTATGAAATGGTACACTGTACCGGGTGCATTCTTACGCTTGCATACATACGTGCGGGTGACTATGTTAATATATACTCATTTGTAAGATCTGTATAATCTATATTTTAATCGTTTATATTCTTTTATTTACTTTTGTAAACACAGCTGATCTTGTATTTTATTTTAGTCTCTCCTTTTTAATATAATATGTAAAGTTTGTTTTTGTATGTAAGTATTACTCTAAAACTGTAAAAGGCGAAAGCCGTTAATTGCATAAATAAATATATTTATATATAGAAATAAATCACAATAATTAATAGCATTCTTGTACAAACACAGATACTTTTCAACTATCTGATCAAAAATAAACACGCCCAGGGGTACAACATAAATAGCAATAAATCAGACGGCGTAAGTCCTGCATAGATCAATAAATAAATAATGCGAAATAATAAATAAAAATTCGTGTCTTTTGTATATTGTGCAGCTGCAAGAAATCGTTTAAAATTTATTTTACTGTATAAGTATCGGAATTTATTTTATTTTATTCATACTTTACTGTATATTGGTACAGTAATATATAAAAACTTAACATAACAAAGACATCACAGAATCAACATACAACAGAATATTTCCGCTTTCATACGCTCGAATCCATGGAGAGTGGGCCTTATATTTCGTTGAAACACAATGCATAGGTACCTATCTATACCTACCATTTACGATTACAGGTGGACAACTGAACAGGTCAAATTCCGTGTGGGCTAGGATAGTCAATTACGAGAACTTTGCAAAAAGATTATTTTATTAATAAAGGTGCAAAAATAAGATCGAGGAATTGTGAATACTTTCTCTTAAGAGAAGATATTATTTTGTTAATATTAATGCGAATTTTATACACGAAAAAGGTAAATTTTTTAATGAATAAATAGGTAGGTACCTATAAGATATTTATGTCGTTGGGGTTAGGGTTGCCAGCTCCCGTTTTATATATAAGAGGATTTGATACGATTAAATAAAGGACATAGGATGAAAATAAAGGATATCAATATTTTTTAAAATAAAAAACTGTTATGATACCAGTAGCGACATTTATTTATTTATTTGTAACGCATGAACAGACAACAGTTTTGATAAAGTACAATATATGAACGAAAACAATATTCAGTCAACTGTCACCCAATTACTCATGCATCCTTGGAAGTCTTTACTTTTCGGCATTTACTAATATCCTTAGTCATTCGTCCTCAATCATCATTCACCATATTATATATATGAGAGAGAAAAAAAAAGTAGGTATATACATATAAAAAAAAAAAAAAACAAGTAGAAATGAAAAGAAAGTTACATAAAATTATAAGTCACCATTCATACACCCATCCACTCAGAACACACACACACATCAGACAAACAACAAAAAATACATAGAAATATAAAATGTATAAAAGAGGAGTAGGGAGTGGCGGGAAAGGAAAGGATGGGAGAAGGGACTGTCACATTATGTCGGAGTATGTATCGTCTTGAGTATCTGTAATGTAGTGGTCTTGAAAGCGGGGAGCGTGAGTCCAAAGATATCTACGTCGATCAGGAATTTGTTGTATGAGGTCATGAGTCTGTTTATGGGGTTCCTTTGTCCAGCATTAGTGTTGCTTGTCTTAACATAAAATGGTCTGTGTATTCGTATGCTGGTAGGTACTTTGAAGTTTATTTTAGGCAGGAGAGTAGGGACATCAAGTAAGGAGTGGCAGAGGGTCGTTGCGTCAATGGCACTGCGTCTCAGTTCCAATGTAATGTTGTTTGGGGGCAGATTGTTAAATTTCCGTCTCGTCTGTCTAGTGTACCTCCTCTGTATTGTCTCGACTTGTTTGGTATATTTGTCGTAAAAAGGATTCCATATTGCAGAGCAGTACTCGGCCTTGGATCGTATAAGCGAGTTATATAGTACGTGAAGTGAGTTGTGGTTTTTGAATTGTTTAGTATTTCGTAGGATGTAGCCCAACATTTTGTTACAGTGTTGTGTCAGTTCGTCAATGTGTTTGTCAAAGTGTAGTTTTGAGTCCATTATTATACCCAAATCGCGTATGCTATCGACAGAATGAAGTCTATGGGAAGCTATAGTGTAGTCATATAGTATTTTGTTGCGATTCTTTGTGAAGGAGATAGTGTAGCATTTTTTAAAGTTCAGGACAAGGCGGTTTTTCATACAATATCTGTTGAGTCTCTCAAGGTCCTCGTCCAACTTCGTGCAGTCAGCTTCAGAGCTTATAGAACGATATATCTTCATGTCGTCCGCAAATAAAAGAAATTCACTATGTTTAAAACAGGCGCCCACGTCGTTTATGAAAATTGTAAATAGTAATGGACCCAGCACCGATCCTTGGGGAACACCGGAAGTAACAGCACGAGACTCTGATCTATAACCGTTCAGCACTACGGTCATTAGTCTGTTTGAGAGGTAAGATTCCAGCCAGCGCAGAATGTATACCGTAAGAAGAAAGTTTTTGAATCAGAAGGATATGGTCGACCTTGTCAAAAGCTTTTTGGAAATCTGTGTAAATTGCATCTACTTGTATACGTTGATCCATAGCACTGAAAAGGAAGTCACTGAAAACCATAAGATTGGTCATAGTAGACCGATTATTCATGAAACCGTGCTGTTGGGGGAGTAAGAATGGGTATATGAAGTAGTATATACGGTCTTTGACAATAGATTCGAATATTTTGGATATGGCTGATAGGATAGATATCGGACGATAGTTTTGAATATCGGACTTAGGACCAGATTTATGAATAGGTGTGATTTGGGCAACTTTCCACCTGTCCGGAAAGTGTCCGGTGGCGAGGCTTTGATTGAATATATACTTGAGAGGCTTGGTGATATGAGGAGCACATCTTTTCAGTACGTTTGGGGAGATAGAATCTGGTCCAACTCCCTTTGATACATCTAGTTGTATTAGTTTTTGGTAGATTTCAGAACTCGTGATAGTTATGTCGCTTAATAAATTACTATAAAAAGGAGACGCACCATCTGCCAGCTGTGAATCCGGACCAGTAGTCTGTGGACTATTATTGAAAACCGATTGGAAGAATGAACAGAACATAGATGCTATAGTTTGCGGATCAGATGAATTTTGATCATTATAGGTGAAGGTTTTGGGGTAGCTGTGACTAGTTTTAAATGTATTGATATAACCAAAGAAGGATTTGACATTGGTTTTTAGATTGTGCTCAATGTTCTCAATATATCTCTTATGATCAGCAATTTGAGCTTTTTTAAATTGGGTTCTGAGTGTAGAGAAGAGTTTATAATCTAGAGGGTTGTTGTGAGCCTTCCAGCTAGACCAAGCCTTAGTTTTCCTTCTATGTAGGGCAATTGTAGGTAGAGAGTACCAAACGGGATATGACGTTTAAAATTAAAAAAAAAAAACAATGCTAATACGCAATGCAACGTTGTTTATCGTTTATTGAAGCCAAGTAACACCCGGTTTCAATAACGTAATCAGTTTAACGCTGTCCGTCAACATCTCGGTATTCACCAAGAAAAACTGAGCGTACGATTAGCTGAGCGAACGATATTTTGAATAGGTAACGAATATTTCATCGCGCAAAACCATGCTGTTTTTTTTTAAATTAAAGGACCAGATCAATTTTTGGGTCTGAAAAACCGGACGTCCTTTAAAATAAAGAATGTTTCTATGCATTTGAATGGGGATACGCACAGCAAAAGCAGGAAGCCGCTTTCCGGCATGCCCATTTATATGCATTGAAACACTAGCACTAGACAACACTCTTTGCGCCGGTCAGCGTGGGTCGGAATCGGCTTTTTACGTGTTTCCACCATATTATCACACTTACACACGCCTGAACCGCTGGTCCGATATCGCTAATTCTTTTTTCTCGTGTTGGCTTTTGTCAGGAGAAGGTTTTTATGATATAAATTAGACGTTCAAACTTACGACCAGACCAACAATAGCAAATCAATGTAAAAGATTTAAATTGAAATGTTTAAAAAAGGTTTGTAGCTTGAAAAATGCCCAAAGCAGGTTGAATTGAATATTTTAAAGATCACCAATTTAATTGCTTTTCGAGACCAGTACCCCTATTCTCTGTTTTATCGGTAGGTAGTCACGGTAGTAAGGTGAGTATTACACGATACATTTTGTATGGGAAACGTGTCTAGCGCCGCCACAGAGATATTTCTAGAAGAAAAGCGATTCTCGCATTCGATACGTATAGACGTTTCCCATACAAAATGTATCGTGTAATACTCACTTTACTACCGTGACTACCTTCCGATAAAACTGAGAATAGGGGTATTAAACATTTTTTTACTCATATCCAGAAATATAAAAATTGATTTCAAATGACGTCATTTGGTGCAATAAAAGTTATTCGAGTTGTTTTTTGGAATTCTGATAGGACAATTTGAAGTGATTGGTGGTCTGGCGGTTACAACGCCGACTTTCGCACTGTTTCGTGCGGAGGTCGCGGGTTTGATCCCAGGTGCCGACCATCTTCCTCTTTCACGACACAAGCTTTAAGTAGCGTACTGTGAAAGAGTCAATGAGTATATTGTGTGAGTATAGTGGTGTTGTTGTTTACATTCATAGTGATTTAACGGGAATGGTAACTGAACCTAGGTTGCAGAACGCTAATTGCTTACAGGTGGAGGTGGAACCTGGCTTGACTATCTTGGCTATTTATAGGTCTCCTGCTCTTGGCCAGGACCTCGAATTTCTGTGTTCTCTTGATTCTCTTTTGGTTGTCAATTCAAAAAGAGAGAATCTTATACTTATGGGTGATCTAAACATAAATACACTCGATTTACAGAACTCATATAGTAATTATTATATTAACACTATGTCCTCTCATGGTTTGCAGAGTCTTGTGGGAGTCCCTACTAGAGTTACACCTACTACATCTTCGTGCATTGATCATGTTAATTACAGAAGTAAATATGAGAAATCTGTAACTGTACTCGAAAACTCTATAACAGATCACTTTACTCTATTTTTAACATTACGGTTTGAGAATGGAAGGAAAAAACCTTATAATAAAATGTTATTGTTTCATAAGTTAAATGTAGACGTGCTGAAATCTCGTTTAAATTATGTGGCTTGGGATGATGTTTATGATACTCTGGATCCTAATATTGCTACGGAAAACTTTATAAAACTGACTGCTAGGCAGATCGAACTAAGTACTGACATTATTACTAAGCAAATATCCCACAATAATTATAGATTGAAGCCGTGGATTACGCCGGGTTTGTTGCGTTCTCTTCAAGTCAGAGATAAATTAAATGCACTAAGGAATAAATATCCGCATGATAATTCACTTCAATCTCGTTATAGGAAATATCGTAATGTTTGCAACAAATTGATACGGGATACTAAGTACTCTTTTTATAGGAATAAAATTGAATCTTCTAGGAATAAACCAAGAGAGATGTGGAGGACTATTACTGATGCTTCTAATATAACGAAGAGGAGTCGTCCTATTGAAAAGATTAAATTGGGTGATAGAATATATCTGACATCTGACAATATTCAGCATATAGTAGAAGGATTTGCTGATCATTTTTCGGGAGTCGGCTCTTCTTTGGCGAGTAGTATCTTGAATGGCATCGGTACAACTGAGGAACTTTTGGCACAGGCTCATACTGAAAGGGCTAATACATCGCATAATGAATTTAAATTTTCACCTTTCTCCGAATAGGAAATAAAGGTGGCGATTGAAAAATTGGTCAGTACAAAATCGAAATCAAGTGATGGGCTTTCAGTTTGTACTTTAAAATTGATAGGTGATCTCATATTGAGGCCGCTTCAATATATATTTAATTTATGCATAAAAGAGGGTTTATTCCCGGATTGTCTTAAGATGGCTACATTGGTTCCGTTACATAAGGGTGGTGACACTATGAGTGTGAATAATTATAGGCCTATATCATTGTTGCCACATTTATCCAAGCTCCTGGAAAGACTCGTTAAATCGAGGCTAGTTGATTATTTGGAGAGAAATAGCTTAATATCAGATTTTCAGTTTGGATTTAGAAAACGAAAGGGTACTGAGGATGCGATTGCAGAACTTACGACATACTTGTCTGAGAGTCTGGATGTTGGAATGAAATGCATTGCGGTGTTTCTCGACTTGGCTAAAGCTTTTGACACGGTCTCGTATAAAATTCTTTTGGTTAGACTTCAGAGGATGGGTATCATAGGTCAAGAGCTAAAATTCTTCAATAGTTATCTCTCGGGGCGCAGGCAATCAGTCTTGATAAATGGAACAAGGTCTTCTTCGAGATTGCTAACATTTGGTGTTCCTCAAGGAAGTGTTCTGGGACCAATCTTATTCTCAATATACATATGTCAATGAACTACTAAGATTACCTATTGAGGGAAGAGTGTTGTGTTTTGCTGATGATACAGCGCTTGTGTTTGTGGGAGAGGATTGGAGAACTGTATATGACAGATGTCAAAGAGGTATGAACTGTGTTAAGTCTTGGCTGGATGATTCATTGCTTTCTCTGAATGTTGAAAAGACCAAATATTTGAAATTTAAAATAACAAAGAGAACTGGTCCTGATGATAATTTTGAGTTAAGAGTGCATTCTTGTGGCGGTGTGAATGGTTGTGTTGTGATTGTCCTAGGTTAATTAGAGATTCATGTATCAAGTATCTCGGTATTCTGATAGATGATACATTATCATGGAAGTATCATGTGGAGGCACTCAACAATAAGATCAGAAGAGCATCATATATTCTGAGATGTGCTAGAGGTTTTCTAAATAAAACAACGCTTAGATCTGGGTACTATGCGATTATTCAGTCTCTGCTGTGTTATGGCATTGTAGGTTGGGGAGCGTGCTACAGTAGTACTCTCAGGGTCTTACACATCTCACATAAATGGGTTATAAAGATAATGTTCAGGTTGCATGGACGTTTTCCGACCTCTCAACTGTTCAATGATTTGAAATTTTTGTCTGTGAGACATTTGTACATAAGGAGGGTGTTGCTACAATTCTATAAGATTAAGCGGGATTGGAGGAGGTCGCAACAGGGTAGAGTCACTAGACGAATGTTATCTTTGAATTATGATGTTCCTTTTAAGAACACAATATTATTTGGCCAGCGACAGTTCGTTTACACTGCGCCTAAACTTTTTAATAAAATGCCTGCAGAGATTAAGCAAATCTTGTGCTTCCCTAAATATAAACGTGCCTGCTCTGGTTGGGTCTCATCTATTCAGTTGGAGGTTTTGCAGGGTATCTTGGGTTTTGTCCCGTAAAGTATTTTGTTTAGTTTTTGTTTTTTTTGTTTTTCTCTCTTCTCTGTACTGTTGATTGATGTTTGTTGGACCAAAGAGTGTTGTGACTGTTGGGTTAGGCTTTGTTTGTGGACTGTACGTATTTGAGTTGGTGGTTGTTCGTGTTTGTATGTTCCGTTTAATATTCTTTTTTTATGAACTGTATATAATGTTTGCCCTAGTACAGGCTTGGCCTATTTGGGCAGCAGTTAAATTTGTTATACATTATCATTGTATTATTATGTATGAATAAATAAATAAATAAATATTTGTGTTCACTTTGAGTGAGCACAGATTTATTTATATTAAAAAAAATGTCTGTCAAGTTAACAAAATATGGTGATTTTTAAGTTTTCGGGCTGATTGTATTTGTATTAGAAAGACATATTTACTTTAAATACAGATTGATAATGACAAAAATATAATAAAAATATAGTAGGTAATTAGGTTATTTAATGGAAATTTTAGAATATAAATTAAAAAAGAAATACTCAGACATCTCAGACAGTCTTGGAAATGGGACAAGATGTTTTTTATTATAATTCAAAGCATTCATAACGATGACTTAGAAAATTTTAATTTTCGATATAAATGACTTATACTGCGAATGTAATGGAATTCAACCTTTTTACTTAGTGCATTGTTTATATTTCAATAGATATTTTGTTTACTATAGTAACAAACTGTTTACTAATGTAGGCCACACACGCTCCGGTATACCTGCACAGGTCGCCTGCGCAGGCGGCCTGTTCAGGTGTACCGGAGCGTGTGTGGGGGTAGACCTGTGCAGTTTTTTAGACCTGCGCAGGCGACCGGAGAAGAATCGAAAATCAATTCTTTCACAGGTTCACCGGAGCGTGTGTGGCGGCACTCCGGTCGCCTGCGCAGGTCTTTCAGTAGTTTTCCAGCGTTTGCATGGAGTGGTTGTCCATTCCTTAATTGCATATGGCTCAGTCGAGAGTAGAACTAGAGGAGTTTTTTTATAATTATTTTTTTAAATAATAATATTTTTATATTTAGTATATAGCATTGTATTTAATTCTTTTTTTTTATTATAGTTATACAATGATGAATACTTCATATATAATATATTATTATTTAATAAATAAATATTTTAAATAATAATAGGTAAATAACACTCTTCTATACATCCAATCCAAACTACCTTAACGCCCTACTTAGGGACATATGGAGGCAACAAGAGCTCTCCATTGCGCTCGATCTTGTTTATGACCTCCTCCCACACCATGTCCAGATTCCTCAGCTCTGCTTCGAAGAAGCGGAACACAGTATGAGAGGTTCTTCCTCTTCTTCGGGACCCTGATGGCAGGAAGAACAGAGCTCTCCTCGGCCAACTGTCATTAGGCATCCTTAATACATGTTCCAGCCAAGTCCATCTCTTCCACATAATGGTAAAAGTGACCGACGTATAGCGTCGTTCGTGATGCGGTGGTATCATATTAAACCCAAAATTCTCCGGAGGAATGTTGGTTCTTCTATACATAGGTGTCAGTATAGCCGGCGGAACTCAATGCTTGAAGCATTCTCTACCAGTCAACCGGTCCCGTCCAATCTGAGATAGGATTCCAACCCCGAGTAGAAATTTCAAGTGAAAAAACACATTGAAAATTTCTAACCCGGCCGGGAATCGAACTCGGGACCTCTTGATCTGAAGTTGGAGCCTTTGCCACTAGGCTACCGAGTTCAGAGTTTTGAATTTTTTTAAATATTTAGATTTATTTATTTATTTTATACTTTATGCATTTTAAAAATAGTGTACAAAAAATAGTGTATAGACAAGTGGCAATGGCGGGATTATAGCCGTAGCAATCTCTAACATCCAACCACAATTTTTTTTTCACATTTATAAAAGAAAATAAAAAATAAAAAAATTTCAAGTAAAAAAACAGAAAAATTCTGTCCCGACCGGGATTCGAACCCGGGACCTCGTGATCTGAAGCCCACGCCTATAACCACTACGGTACCGTACCGAGGTCGATCAAAAGCGAAGTGGTTGGTGACCCAGCGGTTACAACGCCGGCTTTCGTACTGCGGACGTCGTGGTTCGATCCCAGGTGCCGACCATCTTCCTCTTTCACGACACAAGCTTTCAGTAGCTTACTGTGAAAGAGTCAAGGAGTGTATTTGTGTTCACTTTGAGTGAGCACAGATTCATTTTTATAAAAAAAAAAAAAAAAAAATATAGTCAGTAATCAAAAAAATTAATATCTTTCTAAGTAACTGCGCAGGCCGCCTGCACAGGTATACCGGAGCGTGTGTGGCTGTACTCCGGTCGCCTGCGCAGGTCTACCTTACGGTAGACCGGAGCGTGTGTGGGCGTTGTGAGGTATACCTGCGCAGGCCGCCTGCACTGGTATACCGGAGCGTGTGTGGCAGGCATAAGCAACAATGTTATTATTATGTTGCTATAGTGTCGACACATTGATATGCAACATGGATAACTGCATTTTTGACAAAACGATTTACCTAATGATGGTATAGTTTTGATTTTTGTAAATTTATTTTGTATGCAGATGATATGAAGGTTTACTCACGCGTTCGATCGATCGATGATTGTATAAGATTTCAACGTGACCTTGACCAATTGACTGCCTACTGCAAAATAAACTGTTTGTATTTGAATGTAGATAAGTGTGTTTTGATCAGATTCACAAGAGGTAAAAATCCCATAGAGTTTCACTACAGGCTTGGCGAATCAGAATTGAAAAGGGTTGATGAAATCAAAGATTTGGGAGTTTTAATTGACGATAGAATGACGTTTCGTAGCCATTATGAAAGAATAGTGTCCAAGGCTTCACGAATGCTAGGTTTTATCTGCAGGGTGACTAAACCTCTCAGAAGCCCCGAGGTTGTTAAGACTTTGTATAGGTCTTACGTAAGAAGTGTTCTTGAATATTGTTCATCTGTGTGGTGTCCCAACTTTGGGGTTCATAAAGACAGAATTGAAAGAATCCAACACAGGACTTTACGGGTGCTAAACTTTTTAAGTTTTAAAAAATTTGATAATTATAGTGATGCTGAACGATATCATGGCCTGCAGTCTCTGTCTGTTAGACGTAGAATTGCTGACCAGGTATTATTATATAAAATTGTTACTTCATCAGTCGATTGCCCGGCTCTAAATCAACTGGTGCACTATCATGTGCCCAGAGTTACAGCACGACATCCCCGGACGTTCCATATTGCAAGATTTGAAACGAGTTACGCCAGAAATAAATTCATTCGGCGTTCTTGCGAGGATTACAATTGCTTGTTTCAGTCGGTTGACTTATTTAATCTTACTCTTACACGATTTAAGACTGGAATTGCATCGATGGCGGTAGATTTGTAGTGGGATGAATATTTGCATCCTTGGAGAGATTTTCTTCCTTCTTTCCTTTTTCCTTCCCCCAATAAGCCACTAATATTTGTTGTTATTGATTAGCTTTAAGTGATATTATTTTTAATGCATATTTCATTTTGATATTAGAGCACAAATGTGCCATCTGTAATTGGGTTAATTATAAATATATATATTAATTGTACAAATTTGTAATAAAACCTGTAGATGAGCCAATAAATAAAATAAAATAAAAATAAAAAAGTAGAAAATATTAATAATTATTAAATGAAAAAAACATATAATAAATTGTTTTTAAGGATTAAAAGATACAATATTGTCACTTTTATTATCTTATTGCATAATTGGTGCAGTATCTCATTACACATGAGGGCATTTTGAGCAATTATTATGTAAGCAACACGATGCGGCGCCTAGCAACGTCTGTGACAGACTGAATTCATAAAAAATACGCAGCGGTTAACTGCCTCATATTGAGGACAGATAAAATACAAGGCAAGTAAGCCGCTCTTTGGTGTTTGAACGACTTTGATATCTCTACCATAAGGTATTTGCACCGAAACTAATTAGACTGAAAGATTATTTTAATTCAACCGATATGCAACCGATGGCAATGCCGTAATGTTGCTTAAATATTTACAGGAACTATAACTAGGTTTCTTTAAATTCTAATAATTTAGTTATACCGATTAAGCATTAAGAAGAACAATAATATATTCATTTCAAAATTTCGTAGTCATCACTTTTATATTAATCTGACAATTCAAATAATTATTATTTTTGACATTCGCGCTTTCTATAATATTTTTTATTTAATTTGTAATAAAACATGATGTTTATAATTGAACACTGATTTTATTTAATTACATTGGATGCACATATTTTAGAACATCACGCCATGACAGATACAAAAGGAAGTGCTTCTACAAACCAAAGTCACTTCCTCTTCTGTGGGCCATAGACAAATATCTTATAACAATAATAATTATATTATCAACATCTCTCCTTTTATATTTAAAAAAGTTACACACAATATGAACATTACAATTATATGCTATATGCATACATATATATATATATATTAATACACTATACTTATATACTATACATATATCAATTCAAAGTATGAGACTTAGAGCAGCTGCATTTGTCACTCCCAAATACAGCATATTATCATACAAGTAATTTTCACATACTTAAACCTATGTAAATTAGACAGTTCAAGATCACCACAATATTAAACTGTCCAACCCACAAATAATAATTAACTTTATAAAATCAAACTAGTCAAATTCTGAGAAGGTGAATCTTTTTGGTACTTTAACTACTCTTCCAGACCTGGTTTGGTTATTAAGATTACAATACTCTGGATCTGGGTTATCTGTCTGATTCTGTTCCTCATAAAAACCTGCACATGACGATGAAGCCACAGTATCCTCCCCAATGGACCGCGATGGAGAGGTCGATGGTTGTTGTGTATAATCACCCTTAGAAAAGACACTCTTATACTGACTACACTCTATTACTCTTGACTTGTCATATTTGAGATGTATCCTATTTCTCCTATATTCTACCCCTTCTTTTGATTTTATAACATATGATCTAGGATACCTATCACATTTGCTAACTACAGTTGCTGGCAACCAGTGACTATTTGGAGATTTTTTGTACAATACTGGGTCACCTACCTTCAAAGGATTTAACTCTGTACTGTTCCTATCATAATATTCTTTGATTTTATTCTGTTTCTTCTTTATTTCCCTACTGTAATCTTCGAAACGTACTACTCTAGGCCTTAATTTCTGTGTTAATACTGGAATATTGCAACGTAACTGTCTTGAATATAGTAATTGTGCTGGTGAAGGTAAATTATTATCTTTAGGTGTGTTTCTGTACTGTAACAATGCTAGGAATACTTCTGTTTTAGATTCTGTACATCGTCTCAGAATGTTTTTTGCAATTTTTACTCCGCTTTCCGCTTGTCCATTACTTTTTGGGTAGTTTGGGCTTGTAAAAATTATCTCTATATCCCATTTATATGCAAAATCTCTAAATGCTGCTGAATTATACGGGGGGCCGTTGTCACACACTATTTGTAACGGAAACCCATGGCGTGCAAAAATTGATTTTAAATGTGCAATTATTATTGCAGCTGAGTAGCCATTGGGTAAAGATATTAATTCTATAAATTTTGAATAGTAATCCATCACCACCATGTAACTAATTCCATTGTAGTAGAGAATATCTATCGCCAATCGCTCCCATGGATATGATGGCAATTGATACGGTAGTAATGGTTCCTTTCTATTATTTGTTTGAAATTTTAAGCATACATTACACTGATCTATTAAATTTTGAATATCTACATTCATCGTAGGCCAAAAAACTTGGTCACGTGCCATATTTTTACATTTTGTAATACCTAAGTGCCCTTCATGTATTTTCCTAAGGATGTTCGGTCTTAAGACTTCTGGTATTATTAAACTAGAACCTTTGAAAAGCAATTCATTAGCTACATGTATTTCACTCTGATAATTCCAAAAGGGTTTACAACCTGGCTCAACATTTTTCTTACTATTAGGCCACCCTTCCGAGTAATATTTTTTTAGGGTTTGTAACGTTAAGTCTCCTAATGTTGCTTCCTTAATCTCAGATAATTTCTGTTCTGTTGCTGCTAAATTTGCTACTAATAAGTTTACAATATGAACCTGTACTTCTTTTTCTACATCTGTGATTTCTGTGTCAGGCAATGCCGCTCTGGAGAGGGTGTCCGATACTAACATATTTTTCCCAGGCACAAATGTAACCTTTAAATCATATTTTTGCAGGGCTATCATCATACGTTGGAGTCTGGCAGGAACTTCTGCCAGTGGTCTTTTGAATAAATAAATCAGTGGCTTATGATCTGTTTCAACATCCACGACTTTTCCATACAGATATTGGTGGAATTTTTCACATCCAAATAATATGGCATAAAGCTCTTTTTCTATCTGTGCATAATTTTGCTGACATTTCGTTAACGATTTGGAGCCATAGGCCACTGGTTTACCTTCCTGTAGTATAACCCCTCCTACTGCACTCTGTGAACTATCTACCGATAATGTGATGGGCTTATTTATGTCAAAATTAACTAATACCGGTGCTGAACTAACTATATCTTTTAACAAACTAAATGCTTTATCATGATTGGAGTCCCATATCCATTCTGAATTTTTCTTTAAAAGGTCCCTTAATACTTTTGTTTTTTCTGATAAGTCTGCAATAAAAGAACCCAAATAATTAACCATACCTAAAAATCTTTGCAAATCTTTTTGATTTTTTGGCACAGGCATTTCTTTAACTGCTTTGATTTTTGTATAATCAGGCTTAATTCCCTCTGCATTGAAAATATGCCCTAAAAATTTTATTTCTGTTACTCCAAAGTTACACTTTTCTTTATTGAATCGCAAATTTATATCTTTGGCCCTTTGTAATAATTTTTCTAATCTTTGATTATGAATTGTTTCTGTTTCCCCGTATACTAATATATCATCAATAAATATGATAATGCCCTCTAAATCTGAAAAATGATCGTTCATAATTCTATAAAAAATTTCAGGTGCACAATTTATCCCGTATGGTAAACGTAAAAATTTATACCTCCCATAAGGGGTTTGGAACGTACACAAATCTGAACTTTTGCTATCAAGTCGAACCATCCAGAAGCCTGAACGTGCATCTAAATTTGAGAAAAACTTAGCTCCTGTTAATTTGTATCTTAATTCTTCTATTGTTGGGAATTGATAGTGTGATCTTAAAATAGCTCTATTTAAGTTCCTGGGATCTAGACAAATTCTAAGTGACTTATTAGGTTTCTCCACAACAACCATAGAACTCACCCACTCAGTCGGTTTTGTTACCTTGGAGACAACCTGAAGCTTCTCCATCCTGTCAAGTTCTTCTTTCAAACGTTCATGAAGTTTGAATGGAATTCTTCGACTAGTTTCTATTACTGGTTTGACATCTTTTTGTAGTGTAATTGTACAGATATCAGGCAAACAACCCAGCTCCTGAAAAAGATTGTGATATTTACTAATTATGTTATTAACATTACATATTCTATGATCCATTTTGTGTTGTGAGACATTACACATAATATTATTTTGTATTAAGTTCAGTTCTTGACACGTGTTTATGCCTATTATAGATTGACAAGGAACATTTACAATAATAAATGAAATTTTTGCTTGCTGCTCGTTATTGTAAAGACATTGCAGAGTGCATTTGCCTATAACTGGTATATTTGTTCCATCAAATGTGGACAAATTAGGAAGATGTTTTCTCTCTATACATTTATCAGCAATATTGAGTGTTCTAAATGTACTCAAACTCATTGCATTACACATTGCACCTGTGTCTAGTATACAGTTAACTATACGATTATTAATTCTTAAAGCTAACTTCCAACAATTGATATCAGAAATAACACTGTTCATATGTATAGTTGACAGTCTCAAATTGATTGACTCACCTTGTTGTTCATCCTCATTATTACCTATCATGTTGATGTTTTTGCACATCCTTGCATAGTGCCCTCTTCTATGACATTTTCTGCATGTTTCCTCTAAAGCTCTACATTGTTTAGTCTTATGAAAATAGCCACATCTAGAACATCTCTGGTAGGACGACGCACCCCCATCGTAGGACCGTCCTCCAGCTGGTGGTGATGGTGACCTGTGTGATGGTCTCTTCTCTCTCTCTGACTTCCATCGGTGTCGGTCACGGTCCTCCTTGTAATTTATTTTCTCTTGTGTCTTGTTTATTTGCCTCACCATATGAGTCGGGTCGTTTAGTAAACTGACATCCCTCTGAGACATAATCATAGTTTTTGAAATGTTTATTGCTTTCTCAAGAGTTAAATCGCTTTCTTGTAGTAGTCTTTCCTTAATATTTTGTGTATACATGTTGTCTACTAAAATATCTCTAAGAAGGGAGTCTTTTAGAGTTCCAAATTCACAATCTGCAGCTAAGTTATTTAAATCTCTAATGAATGATTCTATATTTTCTCCTTCTGTTTGTCTTCTAGTGAAAAATTTGTACCTACTCATTGTAACATTTTTCTTTGGTAGGTAGTGATTATTAAATTTCTCTATCACCTCGGCATACTTCACTGTTTTAATATCAATATTAAAAGAATTGTATACTTGCAAACCTTCATTTCCAATACAGTGTAGCAACTTGGCTATTTTCCTCATGTCTTCTACTTTGTCACTATGAGTTGCAATCAACATCAGTTCGAATTTTTGTAAAAATTCTTGCCATTTCTCGTTTTCCATCTTGTCCATCTTGTCTAACGATGACATTTTTATGTTATAGGTATGTCTCTTCCCTTGCGTGCGTAGTATTTAAATTCGATTTTTTATTTGTCTCTTCCATTACGTTTATGGTATTTAAATAATTACCCAAATGTCACATTATTTTCACAAATAATTAGCACTTTATACAGCTCTGAATTCTGACACCATATTTAATTTGTAATAAAACATGATGTTTATAATTGAACACTGATTTTATTTAATTACATTGGATGCACATATTTTAGAACATCACGCCATGACAGATACAAAAGGAAGTGCTTCTACAAACCAAAGTCACTTCCTCTTCTGTGGGCCATAGACAAATATCTTATAACAATAATAATTATATTATCAACATTTTTATCTTGATATCCGTATAGCGCCATCTACTATCGATATCAGAAACACAATATGCTACTAACTTCGTGGTCAACATGCCGCCATACATTATAACGTGCCCAAGTGCGTCCAAGAGGCTCGCTCTATAAATTATTATAATATTGACAGAACAAACATCAGTGCGAAGAAGAAGAAGTGCGTTTATCGCACAAGATTTCTCTGGTGAATTTTGGTTAAGTTTCGAATGATCGCACTGACGTACCCGAGCGATCACTCGACAGTAGATAATTCGCTGAAGGTATTCCTGAAATAAATTTATAAAAGTCTTTTCTTGGAACCGCTTTCATTCTGGCACAATACTGTTTGCCTTATTGTATACTTGCAAATAAGCTTTTCCAATATCTGACACAATGGATAATGACTTATGTGAGAGTGATAATATACTCATTTATAAATTAGAGGAAAATGAAATTGAACATTTTTTAATAAATGTCAACGTAGCCCTTTCAAAGCCACTCGATAGTAATAATGCGAAAGGAACTATTATTGGTGATAATATGAAAATGCAGATTGGAAAAAAACCATACGAGTGTGATATATGCCGCAAAAAGTTCAATGCATCAGGAGAGTTAATTGGACATTTTATGCGAACACATAGTGGTGAAAAACCATACGAGTATGATATATGCCGCAAAAAGTTCAATGCATCAGGAGAGTTAAAGATACACACGCGTACACATAGTTGTGAAAAACCATACGAGTGTAATATATGCCGCAAAAAGTTCACTACATCAGGAAAGTTAAAGATACACACGCGTACACATAGTGGTGAGAAACCATACGAGTGTGATATATGTCGCAGAAAGTTCACTAGATCAGGAGATTTAAAGATACATATGCGAACACATAGTGGTGAAAAACCATACGAGTGTGATATATGCCGCAAACTTTTCAATTTTTCAGGAAATTTAAAGAAACATATGCGAACACATAGTGGTGAAAAACCATACGAGTGTGATATATGCCGCAAAAAGTTCAATGCATCAGGAGAGTTAAAGATACACACGCGTACACATAGTGGTGAGAAACCATACGAGTGTGATATATGCCGCAAAAAGTTCAATGAATCAGGAAAGTTAAAGATACATATGCGAACACATACAGGTGAAAAACCATACGTGTGTGATATATGTCGCAGAAAGTTCACTAGATCAGGAGATTTAAAGATACATATGCGAACACATAGTGGTGAAAAACCATACGAGTGTGATATATGCCGCAAACTTTTCAATTTTTCAGGAAATTTAAAGAAACATATGCGAACACATAGTGGTGAAAAACCATACGAGTGTGATATATGCCGCAAAAAGTTCAGTCAATCAGGAGTTTTAAAGATACATATGCGAACACATAGTGGTGAAAAACCATACGAGTGTGATATATGCCGCAAAAAGTTCAATGCATCAGGAGAGTTAAGGATACACACGCGTACACATAGTGGTGAAAAACCATACGAGTGTGATATATGCCGCAAAAAGTTCAATGCATCAGGAGAGTTAAAGATACACACGCGTACACATAGTGGTGAAAAACCATACGAGTGTGATATATGCCGCAAAAAGTTCACTACATCAGGAAAGTTAAAGATACACACGCGTACACATAGTGGTGAGAAACCATACGAGTGTGATATATGCCGCAAAAAGTTCAGTCAATCAGGAAATTTAATTGGACATATGCGAACACATAGTGGTGAGAAACCATACGAGTGTGATATATGCCGCAAAAAGTTCAGTCAATCAGGACATTTAATTGGACATATGCGAACACGACATAGTGGTGAGAAACCATACTAGTGTGATATATGCCGCAAACTTTTCAATTTTTCAGGAAATTTAAAGAAACATTGAAATAGGGCCACTGCGTTTATCACGTGCAAGTTTATGCCTTGATCACGTGTACCGAGTAAACGGGCGAGACAGTGCACTACTACTAAAACTTTTTTTTTTTTTAGTGAAATATCATGTAGTTTTTTTTTATTTTTTTTTTTATTCTGATTATGAAGTTACTAAAATTACATATTTTATAACTTAAAAATAACAATATTATTCCACTTATATTATACAGATTTAGACGTCACATTTCTACAACATTCACATTACTAATCTATGCTTATCACTACTCTTTAGATATTCACGACATTTCACACGAAAGATCACAAGCGTAGCCGCGCTCTTGAGTTCCGCCGGCAGGTCGTTGAACAGCCTAAACCCCTTGCAGAAGAGACTGTTCTCAGTACTTGCGAGCCTAGCACCCCGAAGCCTAAACGCATCGCGAACCCTCGTGGGATAGTCGTGTATCTTATAATTATATCTAACATTATCTAACATTATAGCCTATTGTCCAGAATTATGCCCAAATACTTATTTTTTTCCACAACTTCAATCGATTCATTATTTAACGTTAGATTACAAACACCACGGTTTTGTTCACGTTCAATTTCAACAAATTACAATTTAGCCAATCCGAAACACTATTCAATTCATCTTATAATTCTTTTAGACCTTCATTAAAATTTCTACATTTCACGTATATAAGAGTGTCATCCGCAAACAATTTAACCTCACACTTTTTTACTGCGTTCATTATGTCATTCATCTATAATAATAAAGGAAAGTGCCTGACTGACTGACTGATTGACTGACTGACATACTCACTCATCAACGCACAGCCCAAACGGCTAATCGTAGAGAAGTGAAATTTGGAAATCAGGTAGGTTTCAATACAAAACCTTCCACTAAAAAGGATTTTCGGAAATTCCACCCCTAAGGGGGTGAAAAATAGGGTTGAATGTTTTTCAAAGTATGCGAATATCTCGGAAACTAGACATGTTACGAACTTGAGATTTGGCATATGAATTCTCCTATAGAAATGAGCAGTAGTTTTCTTAGACAGTTTTTCCAAATTTTCACTAAAAGGGACGAAAAAGGGCACATATAAAAAGGGATGATTTTTAAGTGGCTCCTAAAAAGGTTAAAACTGGTTTTATCGAAATTTCCAAAAAATGATTTCTTCATAAATAGTCAAATTATACTATTTCGTTTTCAAAAGATATCAGTAATTAGAGGGGGGGGGGGGGGGGGGTGAGGGGCACTTTTCCAACGTGTATGTGTGTGTATCCGTCCCCTCTTTATAACTTTTGTTTCGCTTGATGCACAGATCCTAAAATTTCAGAAAATATTGAATACTTTAAGCATACAAAATTTGTATACTCAGAATTTTGAATTTTTTTTTCAGTCAGGGGTTATCAACCTTTGAATTTTTATTTAATTTTTCCATATATCTCGAAAACCATAAAATCTAGAACCCTAAAAATGTGTATGTATATAGAAAAATACAATATCTAAAATATAATTTAATGAAGAAGTTCCAGGATTTCTCAAACTTTTTTTATAAAGAAAAATATTTTTTTTATGACAAATTTACGAGTTTCAGTGCCTATATTTCAGAATTTTATAAAAATATCGAAAAACGCCGAAACGCTACAACTAGATAATTTATTTTTCTATAAAAAATACATACATCATAGCAGTACATCTCAAACTTTTCTTAACAATTTTTGTAAAAATTTAATTTATTGACGACATCGTTTCATACAATAAACATACCGACTCAGGCCATCGACAGTTGGATCACATATCTCTTAGATAAATGAACTTAGAAGGCTGTAAATTCATATATAGATTCTTCTTTTAAAATAAAAATTTAACCGTTTCATTGTTTTGTCAAAGATTCAGTTTAAGAGGAGATAAGGCTTAATATATTTTTGAGTTTTGCATCAAATTTAATAATATGAGTAGATAGAATAAAGGCCTACTGTCCACGGCCGGCGCACTGTGGAATATGGTAGAACAGTCGCAAATATTTAATGATTTTTCAGGTACACATTTTCCACATATTTTTAATTGCATTTGATAAAATAAATGTTAACCATTATAATAATATCAAATTTCTACATTTTTAACATTTATTTGTATATAATATAACGAATCAAAGATTCATTACTTGTAGAATGACAACTAAACAAGTATATTTTGTTACATTTCAAATTCAAATATCTTATTTATTGCTAACAACTAATGGTATGTGTTATATATTTTCGAAAACCTTATTTTATATAGATAAATGTTTGTCCAAAAAAATTTTGGTATTTTATTTATTATAAGTTTTTTCTTAATAATATTGTAAAATCATAAAAAATATCAATTCCATGGGTTTGACGAAGGTTTTCACTTTTACCGACGTCTCCCGACGCGCCGAAATTTATGTTAGATTATAGCCTAGGTATATATCCTTAACATATCAAAAAATTGGCTGCTCGTTTTTGCTCATTTAGAAGTTATGAATAAAAAAGTACACTCGGTACAAGTAGAGTGACGCAGATAATCCTATTGCGAAAACCGGTGCTGGCTTTACTAAAATCTATAACTCTTTTATTTTTTAAGATTTCGTTTTCGAATTTTGCCCAATAATAGCAGAATATTTAGTTATTATGATAGTATACATATTTTTAATTTTTTGTGTACACTTACTTTTATTAAAATATATGAAAATTGTTTTTTGTAAATAGTAATCATACTCACTTAATAATATATTTATTGAACTTTAATTCGATTTTAAATTAAGTAAAAATAATTTTCATATATAAAAAATAGATAAAATAAACTAAAAAAAAATAAAAGAGAATATTCTATTCAGGGTGTAACGTGATAAACATTTCAAACAATTAATTTTAATATTACTGAAAAACTACAATGGTAAATATGCTGAAAATAATAGGTATTAATATCCTTTTATCCTTATATCATGCTTTTACATTACACTTCATGATCAATATATTCAATTAAAATAATAATAATTTTCCACAATTACTTTCTTTATGCTATTAGAAGATAGGTTTATTTTATACTCTTCTTCATGCTCCAGATCCTATAATAACATAATACTATTGGGAATCCATAGGTAGGTAACTTAAAAAATGAATGAATTTGATGAAGTAGGTACTCTGTATCTACTTTTTTGATCCTGAAGGTCATGAAATCTAATACGCACGCGCTTATATTTATATGTCCATCACAAATATATGCTTTTAAATAGTTATTGTGAATAAAATCGAAACAATATATAATTTTAATTTTATTTAATGTATTAATTGTTTACATGGTTCAACGTTTAACCATAAAAAGAAGTTTTGTGATAGTCAGCCCTGGTTTTCGCAATATGATTTTCTTTGGCACTCTACTAGTACTGGCTGTAATTTTATCATTCATAACTTCTAAAAGAGCAAAACCGAGCAGCCAATTTTTTGATATATCAAGGATATATATCTAGGCTATAATTTAACATAAATTTCAACGCGTCGGAAGACGTCGGTAAACGTGAAAACCTTCGACAAACTTATGGAAGATATTATTTTTAAATAATTTTACAGTATAATTAAGAAAAAACTTACAACAAATAGAATACCAAAAAATTTTATGGCTGAAATTTATCTATATAAAATAAGGTTTCCAAAAATATGTAACACATACCATTAGTTGTTAGCAATAGATAAGATATTTGAATTTGAAATGTAACAAAATATACTTGTTTAGTTGTGATTCTACAAGTAAAGTATCTTTGATTTGTTATATTATACACCCTGTATAGATCATTTTTATTTTGATTTTTAGTTCATTTTATCTGTCTTTTATGTACAAAACTACTTTTACGTACTCTAAAATCGAATTAAAGGTCAATAAATAGACTATTAAGTGAGTATGATTTTTATTTACAAAAGTCAGTTTTCAAATGTTTTTAAAAAAATAACTGTACATAAAAACTTATTTATTTTCATATCAGCATAATAAACAAACCTTCTGCTTTTGAGAGTAAAAAATTTGAAAAGAATATCTTTACAAATAAAGGAGTTATAGATTTTAGTAGAGCCAGACCCGGTTATTGTCCACAGTGCGGCGGCGCGGCATAGCGTACGAGACCCGACAAAGTACGCCGTGCAGCCCGGCGTACTAAATGTGTGATGAAGACGTCTTTAGCTTATTACTTCATTTAAAGTTAAATGCGTTAATTAATCTTCTTCTACATTATTATTATTTATTTTGTTTCTTATTATTATTATTATTTTGTTTCTTATTATTATTTCGCAATAAACTATGAAATGGTACACTGTACCGGGTGCATTCTTACGCTTGCATACATACGTGCGGGTGCCTATGTTAATATATACTCATTTGTAAGATCTGTATAATCTATATTTTAATCGTTTATATTCTTTTATTTACTTTTGTAAACACAGCTGATCTTGTATTTTATTTTTGTCTCTCCTTTTTAATATAATATGTAAAGTTTGTTTTTGTATGTAAGTATTACTCTAAAACTGTAAAAGGCGAAAGCCGTTAATTGCATAAATAAATATATTTATATATAGAAATAAATCACAATAATTAATAGCATTCTTGTACAAACACAGATACTTTTCAACTATCTGATCAAAAATAAACACGCCCAGGGGTACAACATAAATAGCAATAAATCAGACGGCGTAAGTCCTGCATAGATCAATAAATAAATAATGCGAAAAAATAAATAAAAATTCGTGTCTTTTGTATATTGTGCAGCTGCAAGAAATCGTTTTCTCGAATAGTTCCACATTTGATTCCAACATTAAACTTTGATACTAATTTTAAGTAGAATAGATGCGTTTTTAATGCCGAAATATTTATTGAAAAGATAGATCTCGGGTTTTTTTACACGTTAACATAAAAATCTCGATTTCGACTTTGTATGCAAAGTTCCGTGTTTGATTCTATACGACTCATTCATCGGTGAGCTGACAATACCTGCTAAGTCCACTTTAGCAAATTTTTCAGGAGAGTCAAAAAACTTCCTGGAATACGCATTTCTCAACTTTTCGAATATGTAATGATGCAAATATTCTTAAATTAGTGTAATTGAACATCTGAATATGCTATTTTGAAATAAATATTACTGTAAATACTGAATACTGCACATAGCTGATATTGCTTTCTTAAAAATGATCACTAAGCAGCTATTGTTATAAATAATCTTATATAAAACTTCAATTTTCTTTCAATTCAACTCTCTTAATTCACATAACTTTTTAAATACATCTATTTTATGCACGATAGCAGAATTAAAAAATGTATTTGTCATTACATTATTCAATGAGTTGTACAATCATTTGTATTTAAATCTAAAGGAAGTTTTTTTTGCAATATAATAGTGCTCCGGGTAATAGATCAAGATGTACACAAATGTAGACCCTGTGATAAGAGTCAGTTTCTTTAATCCTAACACTTACTGCGGACGAATGGTCTTTTTATTACAAGTTCTGACATTTATAATACAAAAAGAGCAATTCAAACAATGGCAAATTTGAGTCAGACTTTTTCAGAACATTGTAAATAATTTCACTAACCAGTAAATATATTTGGGAATTCCATAATTTTGCTTGTATGTTCACAATATCTTATTTCATTCTGATTGTATTAAAATATTACATATATACTCGCACAGTATGACACGACAAGCCAAAGAAGAATTCTGACTGTCACAAATATAGGTCAATATGAGAAACTTTCAAAGAGTTAGATCTATATAGTGCAATTTGCAAAAAGAAGAATTAACAAGAGAATAATAATAATAATAGTTTATTTTTCGACAATAATATACAAAATATACATTAACCAAACACTTAATGGATGCGCCTTTATGTGGCTTGGTGTGAACCTTCCTTAAGTTCCATCAAGTCATAACTTCCTACCTGATTATTGTTCCAATCCTAAATTACCCTTGTGACAATATTGGAGCAATATTCAGTTCCTCTGAATAACTCGCCGCATACGCATCATCATTGAATCATATTATCAACCGCATCAAACAAATAATCTTAAATAATAATCATAAAAATAAACACGAGCTCGTGCCGGATTAATCCATAAAATTAAATTATTTAAAATAAAAAGTGTAGTTCAAACTAGTGTGAGGTGAGCAAGAAAAACAAGGGTAAGTCCATATATCTTTCCTCCTCCTTTGTGATCTCACACCGAAGCCATTAAGGCGTATCATACTCTTTTCATATTGAGAGAAGAACACGCAAATTCTATTCACCAATCGATCGCAATCTACCAGAGCAATCCTAAATCCTATCTACAGTCCACGAAATCAACGAACCATCGCCAACATAAAATCTGTTCACTTCGGCCGGATCATAAAAATTTTGTAACTTAGAAAATCTTGTCATTTTAGCTCGATTGTATAATTTCATATTCAATCGAATAAACCGCATAAAAAAGGATCTCTGTGGATTGTGACGGGTTGGTGAGCAGGTCACATCAATATCATTAGTATTTTTGTTAACAATAATACTGTTAACAATTTATCATCATAGATAGAATATAAAAATAATTATTATTCTATAATTAATTGTGTTTCCGCTAGGAAAAAAGAATTGTATCGCATGCCATAGAAGTGTTAATTTGTAGCATTATCATTATTATCGTCTATGGATCACATTGTAGAACATTAAAAATACTTATGTTCTATGGTTGTGAAAGTGACATTTCATGTAAACAAACTTGACGTTGACAGCCAATGTCAACAATATTACTAAAGTTATTCGAACTTTTGGTTAATAACAAATACCGCACTTATATCATTTAAATACATTACTTGTTATTAATTTATAGATATTAGACTACATTCTATATTTATATTGCAACATTTGTAATATTATTTATAGTTCTACAATATATTTTCACAACATCGCATACTATCTAAAGGTATATTACTTCTTATTAACATTATATCAAACTACGTTCAATCTTAATATTGCAACATTTTGTAATATTGATATTTCATTCATATATAACAAATAACTTGAACAAGTTTTCTAAATACGTTCAAAATGTCTCAAAGACGCATTGCAAATTTAGAAGCTAAAGTGTCAGCAAACCTTTTAAATATTCAAAAAATAGTAGACACTATAGAAAATATTGGGGAAAACCCTAGATTAAGAAAATTGTTCCTGTCAAAAGCTTCAATTTTAAATACAGTAAGAACGGAATTCATAAGAGATTTAGAAACATTAAATGAATTAAAACTGTCTTTAGAACCGCCTGGTGAAGTTGATTACTGTTTGCTTGGGCAATTCGACGAATTGTATGCTCTGATTAAATTAGCGGAGCAAGACTTCACTCAAGAGTTACAGCCTAAATCATTGAAAGAAGTTAAAGATATTAAGGAGATTAAAGAACTAAAGTTAGTTAGTAGGGTTAGATTACCTAAATTAGAACTTCCGTCCTTTGATGGAAGTATTGAAGAATGGCCTAGGTTCTATGAAACATTTAAAAATGCAATTCATGAAAATATTGAGTTAAACGATACAGAGAGGGTACAATACCTTACAGGCAGATTATCTGGGAAGGCATTAAAATTATGTCAAGGGATCAATCCCATTGGTGAAAATTATCAGACACTATGGAAAACTTTGTGTGATAAATATAATGATAATCGGGCTCTTGCCATATCATATTTAGATCAATTATGTAAATTAAATAAAATTTCTTCTTCTTCCTCATTGGAAACATTTGTAGATAAATATTCACCATTAATATGTGCCATTAAGCAATTAAAAATTGAAAACTTGTTAGAGTATATATTAGTGCATTTAGGTCTTAAATGTCTTGATGCTTCTACAGTGTCGGCGTTCGAAGCCACACTGAAGGAAAAAGATAAATTTCCCGATACTGAAAAATTTGTTAGTTTTTTGAGGGATCAACAAAGAATACAGAATAGAACGGACATTTATACAATGACGTCGAATCGTCCAATTAATAATTCAAAAAATAAATCACAATATACAGTACCAAAAACATTTGTCAATACATTTGCTAATAAATGCCCAATATGTGGGAATAATCATGGGATATATGAATGCGAGAAATTTAAATCCCAAACCGCTGAAAAAAGATATGCCAGTATTAAAAACTCTAAAATCACATTGTGCATAAATTGCTTAAGTGACCGACATAAGATAAAGGATTGTTTGTCAAAAAGCAGATGCAAAGTTTGCAATAAAGCTCATCATTCATTGCTGCATTTCAATGCAGACTCACGTCCAAAAGAAACTATCGATATTGCCTCACCCACTCGGGAACAATCTGATGGTCATAGACCAAATATTAGTCCAGTCTCCCTGTATTCAACTAGTAATCATGTACCGACGAATACCGTTCTACTCGGTACGGCTACGATCCTAGCAAAGGACGTTAATGGTCATTTTCAAACAATTAATATTTTATTAGACTGCGGCTCACAGAGTGAAATTATTACTAAAAATTGCTGTGCTCGTCTTGGATTTAACTCATTTTCGTCCACACGCACACAAATTTCTGGATTAGGAAATTCTAAAAATAACATTAATGGATTTATTAATTTAAGTATCTCTTCTCGTATTGACAAAAATGCTGTTTATGAAATACAACCCCTAATAGTAAATCGCATCACAGATAAATTACCTACAACATTAATTCCAATAGACAATCTTAGATATATTACAGAGCTTGAGCATCGGTTGGCTGACCCCACGTTTAACATACCTAAGGAGGTGGACGTGATTCTGGGAAGCGACATCTTTGCACAGGTCGTGTTGGATGGAAGGATTCGCCGCTCTCTCAATGAGCCTGTAGCCTTTGAAACCACTTTCGGTTATGTTGTAATGGGTAAAATACCTACTTCTTGTAACTCATCACAAGTCGCACAAACTTTTTGCACATTTGCAGAGAATGATGAGGTGTGCTTATCTCGATTCTTTCAAATAGAAGACATATCTGTCAAACTACCATTAACATTGGAAGAAAAAGACTGCGAAGACAAATATGTTCATACAGTTACGCGCGATACAACGGGGCGGTATCAAGTCGCTTTGCCCTTCAAAAACAATACGGATGTGTTAGGAGAATCATATAAGTTTGCCAAACAAAGATATTTGTCATTAGAGCGTCGTTTATTAAAACAACTAGCCATTGATGAGAGAGATCGATTTCCTTTAGCTTCTTCAATAATAGAACAGGAATCATTTTATATGGACGACCTTGCTGTGAGTTTTTCAACAGTAGATGATGCAATAGTGCAATCAAAACAATTAATTGATTTGTTCAAATCTGGAGGATTTGACTTGGTTAAGTTTTCGAGCAATTCTCGAGAATTCATGAGGTCGATACCTATAACAAATACATCTCAAGACTTTGTAGATTTTAATGAAGCAGATGGTTTGAAGGTATTAGGTCTTAGGTGGATGCCAGCATCCGACTGTTTTACCTTCGTAGTTTCAGAAGACGTACGTCAATGTACAAAAAGAAACATTCTTTCAGTAGGAGTGCATAACGAATGTATTATCTCTTTATTGGGATGCTCTGACGCAAGTGAGAGAGCATACGGAGCTGTCATATATGTGCACATCTCCTTTCCTAACACGGGTCAAACAGCAATAAAACTATTATGTGCGCGTTCTCGGGTCAGTCCTGTTAGAACAGAGTCCATAGCTCGACTGGAGTTATGCTCAGCATTATTACTTTCAACTTTAATGCGCACCGTTCTGGATGCTTATCAATCACGATGCATCATACAGAATATTTACGCTTTCTGTGATAGCACAATTGCTCTGTCATGGATAAATGCACCACCATCACGATGGCAAACCTTCGTTGCCAATCGTGTCGCTAAAATACAAAATAACATATCATCAGATAGATTCTTTCATATTAGAAGTGCTGATAACCCCGCAGATTGCCTCTCGAGAGGACTACTGCCATCGCAACTTTTATCACACCCTTTGTGGTTTCACGGTCCACCCTTCGCAAAGTTGCCAGTGGATCAATGGCCTCTACAGAGAGTGGATACAATCGCATCCGCCATTGCACCTGAAGTAAAGGTCAATGTCTTACTAAATATTGTTGATAAGGTTGAATCCTTTTTACCCGCATTAGTTCATAAAGTATCGTCAAGGAGAAAATTACTCCATATTGTCATTTACATTTGTAGATTTGGAAAGTTATTGCCAGGCAATCTTTCTCCTGATCATTATGTTTTCGCAGAAAACAAAATAATCGCAATTATACAACAAACCCATTTTCAAAAAGAAATAGAACTCTTGAGGAAAAATAAACCTCTGCCACCAACAATGGCAAAATTACAGCCATTCATTTATGAGGGTTTGCTACGAGTAGGTGGTAGACTGTCGAATTCTGTGCTTGATTTCGACAAAAGACATCCAGTTTTATTACCACACAATGAGCGTACTGTTGAATTAATTACTAATCATTATCATCTAATTCATCTCTATACAGGACCAAACTTATTAATGTCATTATTGCGACAAAGGTATTGGATTCTGTCTTCCCGTAGTTTGATAAGAAAGTGTGTTCACAAGTGTAATGTTTGGTTCAAGGCAAATCCTAAACCACACTTTCCATTAATGGGAGAATTACCCTCTCACCGCGTACTAGAACCAAATACGTTCGCTCATACAGGCGTAGCTTACGCCAGAACTCTGGCTATAGTTCCATCCCGGAAAGATGGAGTTAGGCGGGTTGTTAATGTGAGAGCGTCTAGAGGACTCTACCGTCGATCGGTGGCCAATTTATGTCCGCTTCCCACACAATGACCCCCTTTTTTTCGTTACAATTTAGTTTAAGGAACATAGATTAAGTGATTTTGTTATAGTAATATTATCTCTGTGGCATGCGCAGTTCTTTATTATTTAATCCTTCATGGAAACCCAGGTATAATACCTTTTCTTTTTTCTTTGTTTTGTTCATTTGTTTATAGAAGAAGTGTCTTTACTTCATTACATTTAGATATTGATTGTGACCTTTTGGGGTTTTGATTTTCTCTTAATTTGTTTAGAAAGGCATGGCCTTCCAACCCCGGGGGCATGGATGCGCCTTTATGTGGCTTGGTGTGAACCTTCCTTAAGTTCCATCAAGTCATAACTTCCTACCTGATTATTGTTCCAATCCTAAATTACCCTTGTGACAATATTGGAGCAATATTCAGTTCCTCTGAATAACTCGCCGCATACGCATCATCATTGAATCATATTATCAACCGCATCAAACAAATAATCTTAAATAATAATCATAAAAATAAACACGAGCTCGTGCCGGATTAATCCATAAAATTAAATTATTTAAAATAAAAAGTGTAGTTCAAACTAGTGTGAGGTGAGCAAGAAAAACAAGGGTAAGTCCATATATCTTTCCTCCTCCTTTGTGATCTCACACCGAAGCCATTAAGGCGTATCATACTCTTTTCATATTGAGAGAAGAACACGTAAATTCTATTCACCAATCGATCGCAATCTACCAGAGCAATCCTAAATCCTATCTACAGTCCACGAAATCAACGAACCATCGCCAACACTTAAAATAAATCGAAAAATCCCACAAGGCAAAGCCTGTGTGTGGGTGTAACAATTGAGACAATAATATTTTTATACAACAAATACCTACGGCTCAATATCAAAACAATAAGCAAAAGCAAATTCCTCATAGCTCAATATCAAAACAATAAGTAAAACAAAAATGTGAAGCAGAAAAAGAAGTTCACATTAAAAAAATAAAGAAAACAAAATATTAAAAATAAAAAAATATATACATATTAGAAATAAAACACAAAATAACAACTACAATAGTCAAAGCAAATTCCAGCTCAAAAGCAAAAAAATAAATAAGAAAGAAGTTTCCATAAAACAATAAGGAAAACAAAATATTAAAAACAATGTAAAAATTAAAAATAATAATACAAAATACATACATATTAGAAATGAAAAACAAGATAACAACCGAACACACCTGCAATCACCAGAGGATAACAAATTTAATATAATTTAGTACCGTGACAATCGTTACATCAAAATACACAGTGATGTCCAACTCACGCAGCCATAGCTTAACGTGCTTGAGGTATGTTAAATATTCATCCTTGTTCCTCAGACTGTCTGGCATATCATTGTACAACTTCGGGCTAATAAATGACGGTTGCCTTTGTCCGCGTCTAGTTCTGCACAATGGAACCAAAAATCTATTTCCCAACCTTTCACTAGCCCGTCTATCAGTGTCTATCCGACTCAACATCTCCGGTTTTTTATAAATCAATTTTCAGTATTTGGAGAAAATATAGCTTGCGAAGATCAAAGAGTCCGCTCAGTTCATACAATTATATCGTGCTGAAATCGCGCCTCTTCCTATAAATGAACTTAATTGTAGACCTTTGCACAACATTAAGTGATCCTATATGGTTGTTATATGCCCCTCCCCACGCAAGTATACCGTAAGTGAGAGCGGATTGAGTTAAACTAAAGTTCTACTTAAAATTAGTATCAAAGTTTAATGTTGGAATCAAATGTGGAACTATTCGAGAATTTGGAATCAAATACGGCACTATATAAATTGACCAATCAGAGAGCAGTATTATGAAACCACTCCAGTACATTTTCCACACACATCGGCGCGTTATCGGAGTTGTGCCACAAACTTTTTAAATTAATTTTATGTGCTTTAGTGACTAAATTTAAAAAAATAAGTGACAAATCATTACAATGGAGATTCATCCTACTGAAGTACAACCCAACAAGACGAGAAAGGGGGGGAGGGAACTAAAAAAGAAATATTGCCAAAATGAACGGTTGTGTTCAGACAAATCCAGTGGTGTACATTTCTTATAAGGATATTATTATGTTCCGCAAATTTATGTATGCAACTTGTTAATTTTAGTTTTAAATTTAAACTCTTTATATAGGTAATTAAAACATATATTATGTGCTTTTATTTAAAATCAACGATACGATCAAATTAATTAATTACAAATTTAATCAAATTAAAAAAGTAATTTACATTCAAACAACAATTTTAGAAATTGAGTGATAAATTAATATTTTTTTGTTATAACCGTTTATTGGATGTCGCCTAATTAAACATTTCATAAAAAAAAATTACATTCGACTATTATTCCATAGATGTTTTTTGACCGACCTCGATAGCCAGTTGAGGCTTGAACTTCAGATCAAGAGGTCCTGAGTTCGATTCCGAGTTTGTGTTTTTTTTTTCATTTGGAACTTCTACCCGAGGTACATCACAGATTGGATGGGACCGGTTGACTAGAAAAAGTTGCCTCAGGCAATTAGTTCCGCCGGTTATACTGACATATTTGTATAGAGAAGTATAAAAATAAAAAGTTTTTAAAAGGTTATTCATTGTAATTTTTTATTATAAATACATTAACAAAATGTTTTTATTTTACTTTCCAAACAGTTATTGTAATTGCATATTATTATAGACATATTAGCATATTATACCTAAACCTTTTTACATAAATGATTTTTTTTTTTCATTTTATTCGTGCATAAAAAAAATGTCGACGGCACTGTTCTATTGACTTCCTGTTTTGATGACGTCACACTTGCTTAGTTGGAATCAAAGATGGATATTTGCACATTGGTTGGTTTCAAAATCGGAACTATTTAGGTACATGTTGGTAGCAAAACTGGATCTTTTGAAATTTAAAATCGAATTTTTTTTTTAGGTACAAAAATGAATCTGTGCTCACTCAAAGTGAACACAAATACACTCCTTGACTCTTTCACAGTAAGCTACCGAAAGCTTGTGTCGTGAAAGAGGAAGATGGTCGGCACCTGGGATCGAACCACGACGTCCGCAGTACGAAAGCCGACGTTGTAACCGCTGGGTCACCAACCACTTCTAAATATTTCTATCTCTAAATGTTTCTCTTCTCACTATATTTATATCTGGTTGAGTTTATTCAACTTATAGTTGTTAGAATTAAGGTTATTTTTACCATATTATTATTTTCCAAAAAAAAAATTTTTTTTTTCATACGTACCTATGTAATAGTTTTTATTAAATATCTTCAAATTGCCGTTTTTTGTAAAGTTCCGTGTTTGATACTATAGGAGCCGAATCACTCAAAAACGAGTGCAGAGCTAAAAAAAAAATACTATACGACTCATTTTTTTAATGCCCTTTTTGGCGAACTTTTCCGGATAACAAATGTTTGAAATGGCGTTTTTTGAGCGATCTTTCCACCTTTCCGGATACAAAATTTTCGCAATCTCCCTTTTTGCGATCATGCACCTCTTCGAATACCAAATTTTTGGTGTAACCTTTTTCAGCGAAACTCGCACCTATTAAGGATATCAATATTTTCATAATTACTTTTTGTCTCCAGAAAAACTTCTTACAAAGGTGACGTCATCACTGTCTACTGTCTTATCTATCCTTGTATCTACATATTACATACTTTTCTACAAAAGTTATTCATATAGCCATCTGACGAAATCACGTCAAAGCAATTTGGGATTCAAGAGTACAGTAATAAACTTTATGAAAGCTTTTAAAGGAATTCAACAGAGGACAGGTAGCTTTAGAAAAAACTTTCGGGTATTTTTCCACAGGTGGCTATTTCCATTCTAGTATCTATGTAAAGATAATCGCGTTATCATTGAAAAATGTGTACGATATCATATTTTTTTTATCTTAACTAAAGATTAGAACGGCTTATTACAATATTATTATTATTTTGGGGATATTGATTGCGTTAACGTTTTATATATATGTTTTTTTTTTATAAATAGGTGTGTTTTATTAAAATCTAACGAAGAAAGTGTAGAAAATTAAAACTATGAAGTTTTTTAAACCGTTCACCGCTGTCGTATTTCAAGAAGACTGAAACAAGTTTAAGTTTTGAGTTTTTTGAGTTTATCTTGGTGATAACAAAAATGAGACCGACGTCTCTTTTGAGGAGTGACTCAGATAGGCCTCAGTTTACCACACCCGTAGTGGCAATAAAAAAAGGCAAGTATACACAAAACATGATTATTTTCTTTTCATAATAATTATTATATCATTAAAAAACTTATGTATATTTTATTATTTTATTAATCATTCTTAATCTAGCCATTGTTTTTATTTTATAGAATTTTTAATACACATTTATTGATTTGATATTATTTCGGATAAATCCCACATTTATTGTGATTTTATTAAAAAGAAAAAGATATAAAAATGACATATCAAAGTTAACCAAATAAATTTTATTCATTCCCATAGAAAATAATATGACGTCTTTTGTTGTCATAATATTTTAATCGAGGTCATAGATAATAATTTTTTTTTTTTTTTTTTAATAATGTTGCTAGATGTGGCCATAATCATCTGCGTGGGTACTCTAAATAATAAATAATCACTATGGTAGCTTGCTAAATAATTAATATCAAATAGTATTCATGTGAATCTTTACTTCTATTTATTTAAACTAGTGGTTGACCAGAAATTCGACCAAACTATGTAGTTTGAATATTATTAAGGTTCCATTGTCAAAGACTTAGCGAGTGCTATTTCACAATTTTCTTTAAAAACATGGATAGGTATGTAAAATTGGAAAAATATTGTGTTTTTTTTTATTAACAAATTTTTCTATTATTATTTAAGACAGTGTGGTTGCCGGCTTAGAGTAGCACCACTGCTCTTTTTTGCTGGTTTTTCGAGCATCCTGTAAGAGGCAGGAAATCGAAAAATCGGATCGGGACCGTGGGGTTGACCACCTCACGTCCTTAAAACAATCGGTCAGAAAAGGCAACATAATTAAGCCTCGGACGCCTGGACCCCATCAGGGGGGGGGGGGGGGGTTCAGGCAGCTAGTAAAGGGAGAATTGATTGATTATTTAAGACAAACAGTGTGGCTATTCTGTAGCAAGTGTAGGGTAGTCTCTTGAAAAAAAGTGACTATTAAGCTATACATTTTGTATGGAAAACGCATATAGCGCCGCCACAGGGATGTTTCTAGAAACAAATGTAGAAGTTTTTCATACAAAATGTATCGCCTAATAGTCACTTTTTTCAAGTAACTACCCCACACTTGCAAGAGAATACGGGTACAGTATAAATTAATCTATTCTCAATTTGACCACAGATAAATTGAATATTGAAAATAAAGCTCCACCTTCCATTTGAATTTACCGCTGAATTTGATGATTTTTTTAAGTAGTCTTTTGAAATGTGCAGATATATACTTATATCAAATACTTAACATTACATTAGTGTTTTTAATGTATTTTGTTTATTGCTTTGGCGCCAGGGGGTCACAATGACATAGTCGTGGTCAAGTTACAATTTAATTTTGACAAGTAAAAAGTAGGTATTTTATTAATAAATTTAAGTACCTATACTGTACTTAAAAGACAAAAATATATAAAAAACATTCTGTTTAATAATTTTAATTAGTGGTTCACCAGGAGCCTGGAACCAGCCCAGCTGGGACCGCATGATCTCCCCTGGATCTGTACTATGCTAAATCACCCTTTTCTGCTAGGATTCCTCACATGATCAATCGGTCTTTTTTCGCGTAATGATCTCATTTTTACCAGCTTCCAGATTTTCGTCCAAGAATATATCGATCTCCATTATAATCACAAGTGTCCTATGTTTTTTTAACGTGTTTCAGAGTCAATAGATTGTGGCATTTCAAGCTTGATACCATGCTGTCTGCCAACGTGGTGTCACAGGTTCGCCACGCCGAGGGTATTTTTGTCCTCATTGGCGAAATTGGCCCTGGTCCAGGGTGCTCTGCAGGCCTACTTCGCCATCACCCTTTCCACAATTTCACAGTTTTATGAATATCCTCACCACATTGTAGGCAAGTTTTTTTTTTTAAACCAATGATTATATTATTATTGTTATCTATAATAGGTTGGTTGGAAGAAATTGAAAAGTTATTATGTTCATTTTTACCCAATAAAGTGTTTCATATAATTAGAACGTTGTACACCAACAAAGCCAATAGGCTATAAAGATGAGACATTAACAAAAATGGATATATTCATATCCTGGCGCCAAATACATGACAGCAGTCGCATTCTTTAAATTTGGTTGCTCTCTTGTTCTCAATTTTTATTTATTTCCAACTTTTATTAATATATTTCATTAATTATTAAACATCTTATTTTTCGACATGTTGAACATGTCGAGAATTCTCATATTTAGGAGTTTCGGAGAACATTACCACCTAATGGCGAACGTTGTTAACGTAAAGTGATTACACTAAGCCAGCCTTCGGAATAGCAGTAGAACGCGGACGTAAGCCCGTGGTGGTTTGTTTCATTTAAAAATCGGACATCAGTAATGAATTGTTAGAGTCATTAGTACTTACATATTTGTTGCATAATATAATTTTTTTGTAACTGTTACCTACATCAAAACCCGAATACTTAGATATAGATACGGGCAGACTCATACACAGAGCTGTCAAACGGTCGTCAAAGGAATGGTCTCCATTTTTAATCTTGTAATACTCGTAAGCACTATTCTAAATGGACCAGTGCTCCTAGACAATTTGAATTTTGCGAACGAATTTTTCGTCAATGTAGTCTAGGAAGAAAATTAAATGTAGGTACACTTTTTATAATTTTATACAATTGTTTTTGATTTATTTAAATGATTGTTTATATTATGTTCCAGTGGACAGTACATTTTTTCACACTCTACATTGTGACAAAAAATCATTCGCAAAATTCATAAATTTTCTACGCGTTATTTTGAACTATATTAATAAATAAATAAATAAAACTTTATTGTGAAATAATTAATTAACAATTTTTATACAAACACTTTAAAGATTCAAAGGGCGGACTTATCCCGAAGGATCTCTTCCAGCCAACCCAAATTATTATTCGTATTTAATTGAGAAAAACAATTCAAGTATAGTGCAACAAGATTTTCAGAACAAACAACGATGTACCTACATCGCATTAACAGAAGGCTTAAAAATGGCGATATTAAAACGACATTATACTTGCTAAGGGGCATTGACAGTATCTATGCTTCACCAGTTTTTTTCGAAAGTCGAGAAGTGCAGTCTTGCCTTGGGTAACAGGTCGATATAGGTATCACCGAACCATGCAGTTCTTGGAAAAAATGTAATAATATAAAACTGCTTTGTTAAAATATTTGATTGAAGGTTCTTTTTTGTAACTTTTAGAATGGCTCGCAATATCCCACGACATCTTCATGGCCGTATTTGCAGTTCTGGTGGCCCATCATGGTTATCGGATACACAGGCCTGTCTGGATCGGTGCTCTGACGTGTATACAGGGAGTGGCCAGCATCTTGGTCATCATTCCATACAATTATTATGTGGATAAACACGGAGAGACGGCTACGGGAAATTTAACCGGTGAGAGATCCAACAAAAGCCTGGAAAAGCTATATATATTATCTAGCCCATAATCCTTATTCCTAAATTTTACGGATCACGTCTTATGAAGTCCTTGTTTTAGGTGCGAATCTTTGTAACGCTGCCGTACCGCTGAAGAACAGTCTGGAACTCCTGCCTGAAGAAGATGACAATGGCTGGATCACACTCGGAATCCTAATCACACTGCAATTGATAACAGGATTGGCAAACACGTCATTTTACGCCCATGGGTTTTCATATTTGGACGATAATACGGAGAAGCACGTTATTCCGTTTTATCTTTGTAAGAGCCTTCTAAAGTTTCCTTGTTTACCAACAAACTATTGATTAGCCGAATGCATCAACCAATTTCAGAGCCGTCTTAAGTTTTCTTGTTTACTAACAAACTATTGATTAGCCGAATGCATCAACCAATTTCAGAGCCTTCTTAAGTCTTCTTGTTTACTAACAAAGTATTGATTAGCCGAATGCATCAACCAATTTCAGAGCCGTCTTCAGTTTTCTTGTTTACTAACAAACTATTGATTAGCCGAATGCATCAACCAATTTCAGAGCCTTCTTAAGTTTTCTTGTATACTAACAAACTATTGATTAGCCGAATGCATCAACCAATTTCAGAGCCTTCTTAAGTTTTCTTGTATACTAACAAACTATTGATTAGCCGAATGCATCAACCAATTTCAGAGCCGTCTTAAGTTTTCTTGTTTACTAACAAATTATTGATTAGCCAAATCACTGTGCTACATAAACTATTGATTAGCCACGCTTTCGTGTACCTTTCTCTTTTTCATCTGAATCCGTATTCCTATGTACAGCTCTTGTGATCCTTTCTTTTAAAATTGATCTAGAATTCTGGTCCTTTCTTTTAAATTTGATCTAGAATAATATTTTTTACACAGAGTCAGACAGATGATCTTCCTAAATTGTGAGACACAAATCTTGATTAATAATATTATTCTTGTTTCAGGCATACTTATAGCTGTAAGAATGTTGTCCTACCAAATTGGATCGCTTATAGCTTGGTTTTATTTGAAACCTGGAATGTTATGGGGTGCCGGATATTATGCGATAGGAGCGCTGTTGATTAAATGTGGAATTTTGGTTATAATGTTCCCCAAGCATTTACTTACGGTGATTATGAAAAAGACCGTTGCAAATATAGTGGTAACGGCAAGGGGTGGATCCAATGAAACTCTTGAAGAAACTCAGGAATATCCAAAACATCTTGGTAGCTATATTTGATTTTAAAAAGTGTTGTAAGCGAGACTATTTTTGTGATGATAAATAACTGTTTTGCTTGACTCATTTCAGGATTTTTCTCATCTTTACGCCGCGTATGCACCAACAAGATAATCATCATCAACACATTATCTTCAGTATTCATGTACATGGCTTTGGATAATTTTTCATATTATGAAGGCAAATACATGGAGTCCCAATATTATCTTCCGACAGTTGGTGAGGGATTTAGCGATCCTTGGACATCGAGATTAGTCAAAAATATAGTTCGAACTCCAACCGTGGCATTGGTTATTATTATAACCGGACTTGTCGTCTCAAAGTTTCAACCGAAAGCAAGAAAATTGGCAATTTGGAGTGTGATTGTATCTATAGTTGTTGGTTGTATTTTGATTGGAACTTTGTTCATCAAATGTGAAAAACCTCAAATGGTTGGTGAATATAAAACGCATTTGATCAACCCATACTGCAGTAAAGGGTGTAATTGTGATTTAGCGACGACTAAGTTTGAGCCTGTCTGTACACAAGATGGCATCCAAACCTATTATTCCCCCTGCCACGCGGGTTGCAGCAGTTACTATTTCATCAACAACTTAAAGTCAGTGTTCATTTTTCTACTTCTATGTTATTTAAGAGGGCTCTTAATATAATGAACTAATTATTTTATATATCTTTTTTCCAGGGTTTATTCCAATTGCAGTTGTTCCATCGCTTCCTTCGAGGGCCTGGCTACTCCCGGTGCTTGTAATAGCGATAACTGCGCTAACTCCTGGATGATATTTCAAGCATTATCGGTTGTTTCAAATACTTTGATTGGTAAGTCTGAATAGAAGCCTTTACACCATCCTATACTTCTCCGGCTTCGTCATTGCTAATCAGACAAACTTAACAAATTTTCTCATTCTATTCCAAGAACTTCTGTCTTATCTTTTGTACACTCATAATAACTGCAAGGCCGTGAAATTTTTACCAGGATAGTCGAAATAAGTCTCGTCGTTGGAGACACGACCCATGCTTTTTTCGAATTTTTCTAATTACTCGAATCAAAAATAAACATTATTATACATATTTTCAGCAACCGGTTTCATAGGAAATTTGCTAATAACAATTCGATCAGTCATTCCATCGGACAAGTCTATGGCAATTGCTTTCGAGCTGGCTTTGGCAGGGCTCTTGGTCCATGTACCCGGAAAGCAGATTTATGGATCTATAGCAGGTAAACATGGAGATCATAATTATCCATAAAATAGGTGTTATTATATTGTTTACAGACTAAATTTTGTTCTTTTTTTTTTTCTAGGTTCGAACTGTCAATATATTGACAAAGATGGGACAACATGCAACCTTCATAATGACAGTTTCGGGATGTACATAAGTGTTGCTTCAATCATCCTCTTGTTCGTATCAGCAGCAATAGATATATTATTAGTATTTTTCGTGAAAGATCTAGAACTATACGACGAAGATGAAGATAACAATAACTTTCCAATGAGAACCATTGATAGAATAGAAATACCAACATCTGATGACCGAAACGAGCCAGAAGCAGAAAGAGCAAGTCTAGTCGTAACACGAGCAAGTATAGAGCCCAGATCTCTGATGAGATCTTCCAGAGGCCCGCCATCAAGAACGACATCATCTTCGTCGGGTCGTCCAGAATCGGATCCCCCAAGGTATAGTGATATTGAAAGGAGAAGACCCCCGAGACCTAGACAATCGGTGAATCGCGACGTCAGTAGCGAAGATGAGCCTTTGAGTGATAGAACTGAGACTTCGTCGCCGGTAAGAGTGTCCATGACTCCAAGATCTCGGGATGGTTTGCCAATGGGTAACGAAACTGCCCAGAGAAATTTAATAGAAGAATTCAGACAGAAACAAGGTACAGTCGTATGATCGATTTGCGCAATCTAATTTGCAGTGCGAACAAAACGACTTATTAATGGTCTTTTACGATGTGTTACTTTTAGTATATTATGTATGTTTTATTTTTCTATATAAGACTCAATTTATTATCTAGTTCTTTACTTAATAATCAAGACTGATTGACATACTGTTTCTAACCAAAGTAATTTTCACATTTACGAACCTTTTTTACGTTTTAGTTCAAATATTTTGACAATGCCTAAGTGTTTCTTTTAAGTATGTCAAAAACTTTTTCACCACATTGATATGTGTCATGTTTTTATTAGTATGTACACTTTATTGTCTGATTTGTAATTTCTTTGATAAGGTACGAAGCTTGTGTGATCATTTGGGTATTTTATTATCGTTATCACAAAACCTAAATATATACCAAATAATTCCTATGTATAAAATGTGTTTAATGTGCAATAAATTAAAAAAAAAAACAAAGTGCATTATTATCATCCAAGACACTAGAAATCAATGATATAGGTAATTCTAAGAATAATTGGCAGGTATGATATCTCTTAGATCCAAATAATATGACACCTTTAAAGAGACTTGTCATGAATAATGTATTTGAAGATTCCCAACATCCAAAATATTCAAAAGGTATGAAGACCTCGTCCGTTTAAATATTAATAATAATAAAATGTATTTCTTCAATCTTCTCCATGAATAATAATTTTAATAGTTGAAACAGAGAGACAATGATTTAATAACTGGGATGATGTTTCGAGAAAGTGCAAAAATTGGTGCTTCAGTTAAAGTTTTTTGTAGTCCCTATTCATTTTTGAAGTTTTGAATTTTTATCGTCGTTGTTTTTATCTACCGGCTTTGCACCTTTCATGATCTGTTCGTCAACTTCTCCATACAAATCAATATTGGGAACTCTCCACCAAATCAGAACATCGAAAAATAGTCCTAGCACCATGAAGAATATGGCAATGTAATTGACCCTTTCCCTCATCAATGTTGCGTCGTATAACCAGCAATTACCCTGCTTGCCACAAACTTTACCCCAAACAATGCACGTTGTATCTGAAAATAAAAAAGACATTATTTTGATGTAGAAAACTAAAAAACATGGCCCAAGTTGAAAAAAAGTGGAGAATTCAAGAATCTTACCCATGATGTATCCGAAAAATACGGGCGAAGGAATTAAAGCAAACACGCTTAAAACTGCCAAACCAATGCCCAAGGAAAGTGTTTTGTCCCGTTCTTCCACACACCTGTCAAATAGAAACAAAATATTTCAAGTCTAATCATCTCAGATAAAGTATGGCTATCGGCAGGGCTTTGTTTTGAGGCAAAATGTAGAATTTATGCTCAAATTATTATATGCGTAAAATGCCAAATTTAGCTTATCTTTATGTGACTAACGGGCAGGTTAGTAACTGATGGAGGATACCAGGCAATTTCAGGGTGACTTTTTGCCTTACCCGCAAATGTGTGGATCTGCAGGGCCGGACTTTTAATTCCCTAGTTCTGGCTATGAAGGATGTACTTGATACATTTGTAGAGCCGACCAGATGTTGTGGATATAATAGGTCAAAGGGGACATAAGTTCATTAGCCATTAATGTAGTGGGCCGAATAGTCTCTGGATTTATGCAGCCTACTCTAGTGAGTGAAATTTACCCAATCATAGGCATTGCCCCTCCGGACATCAGTAAGAAGGTTGCTGCGGATTATGAGAGAGAAAAAAACAGAATACAGACCCAAGACACTCAGCAAGGCTTTTTTTTATTTATTAGCCTTTCACTCATTATAGAGTGGTTTAGGCCTCAGCAAGGCTTAAATCCAGGAAAAGCTTCCTTAGAACAACATTTCCCCTAAAACTACCACCGGATAGGGAGAGGAAAGATATCTGGCACACGCAATATAATGGAAGTCAGATAGAACTGTCGGAAATCTTAGGACCAGGCATTAACTGTCTTACCCTACTTGGAAGACACTCAATATAAATGGAGTGGGCTAGTCACTAGTGAATAGGTATTCGGACTCGTAAGTAAGTTAAGCATTTTTTACCTGACTGATAATAAAAACGTTGTTGTTCTTCCCATGGATATAGCGAACTTGAGGATACAGACAGTTGCCAAAAATGTGTAGAAATAGAATTGACAATCCACTTGACACTGTCCCGAAACAACAGATCCTCCAAAAGTCTCTTCACCACTAGTGCTAATGATTCCATCACTCCCGTTGGTGTTGTCATAAATATAATCCACATTCAAAGAAACACACGAACAATTTCCGTAGTTCTATAAAGTAAAATCATGAAACTATAAGTAAATTCAAGGAGAATAATAAATGATATTTTAATAATGTATGCAATTCTTTTATGTTACCATAATTTCATCACTGTCTCTAAACCCTGTGGTACACCCAGCGTGGCACGGTGAAATGTAGGTCTGGTGGGATGAAACTGAACACACAGGCGAAAATTTAACAAACTCACAATTACACCCGACGTTACAGGAATAGTTTGCTATCAATCTGAAAAACACATTGAAATGGAAATACTAAACAGTTATGTAATAATTTATGAATATCCAGAAAATTTATTCAAATTACAAAACTTACTTATCATCCGCTATTTTCGCCATATCGTTATCGATTCCTGGACATCCCAAAACTGAATACTCATAGAGACCAACGAGTGTTATAACTGTGATGCATACATTCCAAAAAGATAGATTTTTCGCACTTGGTTTAAACTTTTGTATTATGATTCCAGCCACTAGAATACCTAATGCCGAAAATATCAGGCCAACCGTTCCGGTAACTAAGCTAGATGCGGAGGCCGATTGCCTGTATTGTGTTTCAATGTATTTTGGGAGAAATACCCAAAACGGAAGATATCCAAAACAGAAAAATATTATGGATAATTGATTAAAAATATATATGGAGTTTTTCATCAATCTCTTGATTGTGTTGCACAAATCTGGAAATTGAAAATTAGTCTATATAGGATTTCTTGAAAAAAAAAACGTACCTAAGTATTGAAAATGGTATCTTAATCTGACCTTTAAACGAAGGTTTCTCCGGTTCTGTCTTCGGCTCCATACTTTTTTGTCTAATCAGTTCCCTTCTAGCTGCAGCTCTTGGCAGTTCTCTTGGAAAAGCCAACAATATAGTGGATAGAAAGGCAATAATAGAACCCATTATCAGCCATCCCACCCACCATGCTCCGATCCATCTTGGATCTTTATTATCGATCGTGGGTGTTAGATCCGGCGCTATGTACAGTTTTAAAAATATTGAAACCAAGGCGTAGCCAATTGTTGGACCAATCGTCCTTATGAAATAAGTAAGACCTACAAGAAAAATAAAAACATCAGGTTTTGTTCAATGAGTTCAATGACGACTGATAACGAAGTTATTTAGAAGAATACTTACTGATAACTCCAGGAGACTTGGATTTCTTTATATTGTCATCAATGTAAGCATACCCTAAGGCGTAATAAAGAGCACCTCCTATTCCAGATATCAATTGAGCCACAAACCATATGCTAATAGGGATCATATTGCCTTCTTGGATGCTTTCTTCGCATTTATCATACTCTGGAACTATTAAAAGGTTATTTTTTAATTTCATTTTATGACCATTGCGGAATTTATGATTATTGTATGAAATTTAGAATTAAAATGTTTCAGTGTATTATTATGCATGTTTATTTTAGTTGGGTGGTGAACCGTCAGATTAGGGCCTCCTCTTTAAAAGTATGAAGAAATACTCAATTATTTGGGCCGAAGGTGCTTGGTGGTATTAAAAAATCTAAAAAAGAGTTTCAATTTTGTAACAACTTCGAGAAAGAAAGTGGTAGATTTTTAAAACCGGTAGTTAAAATAAACGTGGTATTTTACAAAATTGAGACTCCTTGAATACGAATGAAGAAATACGCCGTTATAAATGTTAAGATAAAACCTGAAGTAATTTAACCTATAGTTAGGTATAAAATAATCGTAAAACTAGAGGATGTGCAATTTTGGGATAACTCTAGGATCCCAGGGGATGTTATCGTATTGAACGAACATAATAGTCAATCTAAAGGAGTGGCAAGAATTTTGGATTACTTCGCATGATTCAAATGATACTTTATTATTTTCTGAATCCACGTAGAATGTAGATCTTGTCTAAGGTTGGCCATGTTCTCTGATCAATCTAAACAATATCATTCTTATCATCTCTCGCGCTGTGTCCAAATATTTGTACGCTTATATCAGCTCTTGCCACTTTGGATCTTCGCTGTAAACAATGATCCGTGAGATCTCATGCTATCAGAATAATTTTTGTTTGCTCACTTATTGTTATCTCAGCTATTTAGATATTTTCACCGCGCAATTTATGAATCCGAATTTTCATTGGGAAACTTTTACGCTGGCATCAAGTTCTAGGGTAATGTCATTTAGTAGTATTTTTTTAATGATTAAAACTGTCGAAATTCAAACCAAATATTAGATATTTGCTCTGTTATGCACTGGGTTCCTATAGACCGGTTCGTCGTCTGACAAGACGGCAGTCTTTATAAATAATGACAATGTTTTTTGTACATACCTACAGTCACAATATCGACAGTGTTCTAAACTGACACATTCACAGCTGTTTATCGATGTACCGTATTCCGAGGAAAAAAGCCCATTATCCTCGAAAAGAAAAGCGGTCGTAACAAAACGAACGCAGTATTCTTTGACACAAGTATAAAGCATTATATGTTTATCTCTTTCTCTTCCGCCAGTAAAAAAATGAAAGCGGGAAAGAGACGGTGTTAACTTAACGTTTAGTGTAAATAAGCGTATCTTGGATAACGTGGTAAGCAAGACGCCCACTGAAATAAAATGTATGGACTAAGTAAAAAGGTTGAATCCTTTGCAACGCTACGTAGTAATCTCTAATATAAATGAAAGTCGGGTTAGTGCGAACACTTAAAACTCGAGATCGGCTGAACAGATTCTTCCGATGTTTGATTTATTGGATTCTTCTCTGCTCCAGATAACAGAATAAGTAATAAAAAGTTGAATAAATGGATAAGAATTCATATAAAATGTAATATTAAAGTTTGTATGGAACGGATTCGGCAACGGTACTGCTACCGCCATCTGTTGGGGAAATAGGGAGATGTCTGTTAGATTGATATTTTGGTAGAAAGATTCTATAGATCAATGTTTTCCCAATGTTTCCACAGATGGCGGTAATGATTTAAAAATATTGATATGGACGAAAATTTTTGATGGTACTTTTTTATAAGTCAGATGAAGAAAATTCAATATAGAAACGGGTGAGTTTTGGTGCTTTTGAAATAACTGATTCATAATAATATCATTACCACATAACTTATGATTTTTTCACAATGAATAGTCATGTATGTTAGCTATCTTATGTTACCCAGCAATATTTTATTGACTTTAAGGCGGGACAAAGTTCGATGGGTCAGCTAATAGTATATAAAAGATGGCGAATAATTGTTAGCCGAGGAGAGCACCGTTCATCCTCCCATCAGGGTCCCGAAGACAAGGAAAATCCTCTAATACCGCGTTTCGCTCCTTTAATCAATTAGGACATGGTGTGGGAGGCCGTAAACAATGCGCAAGATGAAGTGCAATGGAGAGCTCTTCTTGCTTCCATATGTACCTAAGTGGCGTGTAAAGGGAGATTTCATTGATTGATACGACCGTTGAATAATTGTAGATGCGCTTTCCTAGAAAACCATTGCATAAAAAATTTTTACTGCTGAAAACAGTTTTCAAAGTTTTAATAGAAACCTGACATGGATGGGTTAATGATCAATGCTTATTTTCTATACCTGAATTATAACTACACAGCAAGTTGTTACGATGATCGACTGTTTGGTTTTGCTCTTGTACTTGTGTTTGATGTCCATATTCCACGGTCAAAGACAGAGCATCTTCTCCGGATCCATATATAAAATGAGGAATGGCACAAAGGAAGCAGAATATGGTCACGCAATACATTCCAAATGCCAACCACCTAGGTCTGTGACCTTTGCCAGCGTAATAGCTTAGAAATATGGAGACGAAGAGTTGAGTTATGTCATTTCCTACTAGGACTACACCTGGAAAATCAAAAGAAAATAATTAGATTAAAATGGATATAGTTTATATCCTAGTGCCATCTATTGATTGCCGGTAATAACAAAAGTTCTCACCACTTTTCAACGGATGTGTCTGTTTAAGCCATAGTTCTTTATACCTAAACGTATTATTACACAATATCTTCGGTTCGGTGAGCCCAGTGTCTAGCGTCTCTGCTTGGGAAGGCTAGAGATGCGGGTTCGAGTCTTGCAGGGGGCATGGGATATTTTGGCATTTTGAACACGTGGAGGATTCCTATGATTAGGATTTTTTTTTACCCATCACTCCGTGTTCCGTAAGGGGTAGACAGAGAGAACCTCCACTCTTTTCTATCCAAGCACACCTTTCGCTTCTTCCACCGAAATATCATTTCTCGTATAACCTCTCCTAATTCTCTTACTTTTTACCTGGCCTTTTTTGAGGACAGAATCGATGTGTTCAATCTACGTCATTCATGGACGGCCACGCTGTCTTACACCTTTCCCTTCAGGTGTATATATTATCTTTGTCATTTTGTCTGCATCCATTCTTTCCACATGCCCAAACCATCTCACTTATTGACTTTCATCTTTGTCACAACACTTAATCCCATACCACACCTAATATTCCCATTCCTATCCATGTCCCACAGAGTTTAGATAACTTAGATTTTCCAATGGTCATTTTTTCTAATTCTGAATGTTTGAGTTTTTAAGGAAGACATTATTTAAAAAAAATATGGGACTAAAATCCTTCTTTGTCCAGTATTGAACATAGATCTCCCTTCCCGACTTCCATAAATTCTTTGTCTTTTTCTATATCGTCAGACCACCTCAGCTGTGGCCTATCTGGGTTTCTATATATGACATGTTCTTGATGGTCTCCACTCCAGAGTTTTCTTGGATGATCTTTCGTCCGTTGTTTTCACTATATTATACTTAGTGACGCTATTTGATTAGTAAAATAGGAATGTAAAGAAGAGATTTACAAATATATTTTTAATATACAAATCAACTGTACTCACCCATAGTTCTACTGGTAACTTTAAACCTTTTCTCCATCGTAGAAATAGTCCCGTTGAAATAAGCAAATGTCGCTGCGAACATCAGACCACAGAGACCGTAGACTAAAATAAAAACTTTTTTATTCGCCATCTTTTGGAGCAGACCTCCTTTAAACTCCCAAAATCCACAGGTTGTATCTTCTGTTAGTTCCATTTCTTTCACGAAGATGTTTAGTTCGTCGTCGAAACTGCACTCGCGATTTAAGAATTTGGCATTTTCATCATCGTTAACGTCCGCATTTTTTAAATTATTGTTTTCAATTTTAGACATTATTGCACTATTTTTTTATAATATTTTAACTATTTATTATTCATATGTTGAAAATTCAATTAATTACCCTATTGTCATCTCAAGTAACTTTACAAGAATGAAGCACCGTTTAATTGTTTTTAGATAAAGTAACTCAACCTTCCATTGGTAGGAGCTAGCTTATATTATCTAATAAATTAAAATGTATTTTAATAAATTTAATTTATTTATCTTTTTGTTAAAACTCTATTTATCTAATAAACAAAGATTCTTATCTTTAATTTCTTGAACTGTGAATTGTGAAACTTTGTAGAACGACTAAATAAATAAATAAAATAAATATATAAATAAAACTTTATTATTTCAAAATGAAGTGTGGAGACAGTAAATAAGACAGTCGAAAGGGCGGACTTACCCCGAAGGATCTCTGCCAGCCAACCCAATAATTAATTATGTAAATTAAAACACAAAAAAAACTTTGTAGTAGGTAGAGTAAAATAAAGTAGAACAAACATTTTTTTATGTGTTTTAATATTATTAATATAATTTCAAATTACGCAGCCGTAGGTGACCAGCGATCTAACTATGGATTGGGCCGATGATGGTCCTCGTTTCTTCATCCCTGAGACTCTTGTTAAGGTCTCGGATACCTACTCTAATTCAGCAGGTAACGTCTCTGAAGGAGGGCCTCGCCTTCGGACTTTGTTTGTGTTCTCATTCGGTGATTCTTCCGCAGAGCGCTGCATCTTGTTGGGCTTAGGCTGCAACCGTCTCTCCGAAGGGGTAGCAAGGAGAGACTTCTTGCAGAGGCTCCTGCTCTCCGCGAGAAGTCTCCTCAATCGCCTTTTTGCTGCTCCCGAAAGATAGATCATAGGAGTTTCACCTCCCAGTTGCAGCGGTTGTTTTTGGACCTAATGCCCCTCTGATGTGGAAGTAATAGGCGTATTCTCCACTTCCATATTGTCTACAGAGGAACCAGATGCATCCTATATAGACACATTTTTGGTTATGTTTACAATATCTTTTGTATTTACATTCATATAATACCCATGTAAAGCTAGGGAATTCAAATTCCGCCCCTACAGAGCTCCGCATATAGAGGTAAGGCTAAGAATCACCCTGAGATTGCCTGGTATCAGGGAGCCTCCGTTAATAACTAACCCACCCGTTAGCCACGCATTCCTCGGAACAGGTCGAATGACACCTTGGATTGGGGATTTTTAGTGTGAAAGGTTTACACCTTCCGAAAAGATGGGAATAGGTGAATATGGATGGGAGGGCTTTTTAAGTGGAGAAAAGATAGGATACGGGTGTAGGAAATGCTTTGCATGTTGGACAGCCATGCAAGGCACCCCCCTCTCGTTAGTTTGCTGGCCCAGTATCCACCTGGACCAAATGCACCAAGGTTTCAGCCTGGGCCAACGTAACAGCGGCCACCACGAGAAGGTGAGAGTGGAGTTGAAATGCTAAATTTCCCTTGGCCCCCGTTCGTAGTACAGCTTTTCTTTTCTAGGAAAACAAAGCGTATCAAGATAGAGTATCGGTTTAACTTAATGACACATTTATGTACAAGCTAGTCTTGCAGGGTTAACCATATTCCGATAGAAAAACGCATTAGTTTCGTAATTATGTGGATGAGATCGTTAACCGGAGCCATGCGTCGCTTACTTGAAAAGTACCAGGTTGTGTTATCTTCCGAATTTGGAAGTTGGTCCCGTCATTAAGACAATTTATTATGTGACAAGATGTATGCGTGACCCATCACCACGTGACGGACGTCATCGCCAGTTTTCGGAACCGTCGATAAAAAAATATCTGCTGGACAGAACAGAATAAACAAATCATAAAACAATGAGATATTAACAAAAATGGATATAGTCATATCCTGGCGCCAAATACATGACAGCAGTCGCAGTCTTTAAATTTGGTTGCTCTCTTGTTCTCAATAATGTCCAACTTTTAACTCTATATCTCATTAATTATTAAATATCTACTTGTTCTATACATGAGATTTTTCGACTTGTTGAACATGTCGAGAATTCTCATGATTAGGAGTTTCGAAGACTTAAACATTATCACCTAATGGCGAACGTTGTTAACTTAAAGCGATCACATTATGCCAGCCTTCGAAATAACAGTAGAAGACGGTCGTAAGCCCGTAGTGGTTTGTTTCATTAAAAATCGAACATCAGTAATGAATTGTTAGAGTCATTAGTTGTTATATATTTTTGTCATCATTCCTTAGCCTAACCTTACAAAATTAACCTTCAATGTCGCACTCGGCTGTCAACATTATCCTCTGCAAAATCTATTTAATATGCTATGCTATCTGCAGAATCTTTCTGGTCAAAGTGAATCTTGGATTTTTTCCAGTTTTAAGCATTCATAATTGTATTTTTTTTTATGTTTTGTTTGTCACCAATAATGTGTCCTTGTGCACGACATATATTGTTAACAGACTGGAAACATTGTTATGGGGTGATTTTCCATTATTAGAGACCGGATTAAATGCATTTGCATATTTCTGTATTTTATGGTATTGCATATTTAGATCAAAATTATTGAGTTACCGTTTGGGTCCATTTTATAAAATTATAAATTAGTAAAAAACGATATCAAACGTGCATTTAATAGTTTTAGTCAAGTATTATTTGTATTTGTTTTAAACTATTTTTTTTCTATTTTGATTATGAAGTTACAAAAATTACATATTTTATAACTTAAAAATAATAATATTATTCCACTTATATTATACAGATTTAGACGGCACATTTTGAGAATCGCACCAATTCCCAACACTGACAGATGTCAATCTCCAATTTGAAGTTGTTGGTAGCCTAGCGGTATAAGTCGACGGCTTTCGTACTCACAGCGTTTTGAAGATCGTGGGTTCGAATCCCGTTACCGACCATTTAGACTTTCACGACAAAACCCTTTGGTTAGTGCGAAAGATGTCAAAAGTGTATTTATATTCAACTAGCTTTCCCGACAGACGTTGTCATATAGTCCTTACTATGAATATTGATTCCAAATTTGTAATTTATACAAAAATACGTTTAAAATATTAAAAAAAATATATCTAAAAGCTTGAAAAAAGTACCATTAAAAATCTTCGTACGTATCAATATTTTTAATTTCAATGGTTGTCAGGTAAACAATAATTTTGTTGTTACATAATTTCCCATAGATGGCAATAGCGTCGCAGAAAATCCGTTCCATACTAACTATAATATTATATTTAAAATCATTTCTTATCCATTTTTTTTAACTTTTTATTAGTTATCCGGAGCAGAGAAGAATCCAATAAATCAAACATCGGAAGAATTTGTTCGGCTGATCTCGAGGTATAATTGTTCGTACTAACCCGTTTTAATTTTTTATTATAGATTGAGTGAGCCCAGATTCATTAAAAATTAAATTAAATTAAAACTCAAAAATTGAAAAGTTTATTATGTCAAAAGAACTAAGAAGCTTTCTTAATTTTCTAATGCTCTGCGCAAATTCTTATTTTTTATCATAATTATGAACCTTCTACTGGCAATTAATAGCAATCACAACATTTTTTATCTAAATCGGTCCAGCCGTTCTCGCGTGATGCGATGACAAAGGAAAGTGGTCTCCAATTTATACTCTCACGTATAGAGAATAAGTGTACATTAGCATCATTTTATAGTATTTACCTATCTCGTGCTTTTTGGCGATTTTCATGCATATTTTGAGAATTATATGATGCACATTTGAAGTTGCATATTATAAAAAAATGGTCTCTTCTCATTATCAACTCCTATTCAACAATATTATAACAGGGTCAATAATACATTGATAATAACAATTATGAAGATAAATCAATAAAGTATACACACAAGAATGTTCAGAGTAATCAATCAAACAGTACTTAATAAAAATAGTACATACTACAAACCAGAAAAGCTGATAGGTACACCGACCCTATAATAGTAATCTTCGTATACCTACGTATATTTTGTAATTTATCACTCTCTTCCATTTTGATGAACTGTACCATTTATTATTCTTGCGATAGTATTGTTATTGCTTTAAAGAGTTTTGTTCATATTTTTACTAAATTTGCAGCAAAACCTGTCGGACGACAGGCATAGAAGTTGGTCATTAACTGTCCGTTGGTCCATTTTAATCTATTATATTATCGTTCTTAAGGTTCCCAATTTTACTTTAGCAGAAATATTTCCCCTCTATATATACAAGTTTCAACAAAATGACAATTGAAAACACAGAACAGCGAATGTTTCCTAGGAATAGAAAGCGCTTTAAACCTGACCAAGGTGGCTGTTGTCCAAGATCTGATAGACTCATTGTCTGTCGAGATTGTTTCCCAATACATTTTTGATTACCTATGTTACTAGGAAAAATCCAGTCTTCAATCCGCCGAGGATATAAACAAGATATAATCATACCTATATTTACAAACTTTTACTAAGTATTTAAACAAACAAACAAAAAAAAACACTATTTTTTGTCTTTATGGTTATCCTCTGTCGGTATGGTGATTTTTCTCTCCGGTTTTTCCAAACTATTCTCGTTGCCTTTTGTAATTTCTATTTCATCTCCGTACATGTTCAGTTCCTTGATGTTCCACCAAATTAAGAGATCGAAGAATGTCCCAAGGAAGAGGAAGACGGCCGCTGAATAGTTGAGTCTCTGTCTTAGCAGCACCGAATTGTACAGCCAACAGTTTCCAGTTTTGGTGCAAGTTTTGCCCCAAACTAGACAAGTCGAATCTGAAATTGATCATGAAATTTAGATGATTTTATGTAATGCAAGAAAAAGTGTGATAAATCGTGATCAACCGAGAATAACATTAATTATTTTGACGAGAAGGAAAAGAAACGAGTTAATCTGTACGAAAGATGTGATATCGTTGTAAGAATTAAAGGAATCTCTCTGTATAGAAAACAGAAGAGGTCCGTTAACAGGAGCTTCATTTGGAGTGTAAAACAAAATATCTTATTCGGTGGTTAAAAAGAAGAGGTAAGATTTTTCTGAATTGGGAAACTTTTGACCAAAAAGAAACCTTGTAGTCAGGAGATGAGAATTCTGCTAGGACCTATCTTTCGGGGCAGCAAAAAGGGGATCATGGAGAAATCTTGATGAAGGCGGAGCTGTAAAAAAGCAATTATACTCTACAAGAGGCCTTTGGAGAAGAGCAATGGCAAGAAGCAAAGCTTCAATAATTAAAAGAATGTCAAATGTAAATTTATGTTTGCTGAAAAAAAAAAGATTTCCATAATTACCTAAAACATATCCAAAGAAAATAGGTGCTGGAACCAGGGAGAATAAGCTGATCGCGCTCATACCAATGCCAAGTGAAACAGTTTTGTCTCTTTCTTCAACACACCTGAAAATGCAATTCATTTACAATATTTAAGTATCATTTACAGTATTGCTGTAATCATTTGAAATATTAATAAAGGTTCAAATCGTCACAAAAAGTTGCAAATTGCTATAAGATTTAGATAAAAAAAAACTATGAAAAACTCGAAAACACTGCCAAAATGAGATTTCCTGATGCCTCCAAAGCAGAAATAAGCAGTTAAGAAAAGTCCTCCAGAGAAGGCAACAGACAACCGTTTTGATAAATTTTTCCTCAGAAAATCGAAATGAAGAGGAATACAGCCATTGTCGGGGTTTCAGATTTATTTGGAGTGCAAAATTAGAGAAAATAATTACCGAACTGTAACCAGGAAATTGGTTACTCGTCCCATTGCCCCAAAAAGCTTCAGAGTGCAAACGATTGCCAGGAATAAATAAAAGTGATATTGGCAGTCTACGTGACATGGGCCAGATAAAGCAAACCCTCCGATCGAATTGCTCATCTCTGAGCTGTAGTCCGAATCAAAATCTTTAAGAATGGATTCGACTTCGGGATGGTAATCAATGCAGGAACAATTTGAGTAAATCTGTAAATGATAAAATCCATCATAATGTTGATTAGATTATTGTTAAATGTTGTTGATACAAGAAACCGTGAACTAGTTTCAAGAAACCAACCTTACGCCACTCACCAGTTTTCCAGAATCTCCGCTGTACTGGTGATTGCAGCCGGCGTGACAGGCTGATATGAACGTCTCGTTGATTCCAATGGAACAGACAGGGGAGAATTTCACATATTCACATTTGCAGTCGCTGTTACAAGATCTGTTTGCCATAAGTCTGGAAATGTTATCACCAGAAAATTTTGTAAAAACTATCTAAGATAATAATCAAGGTTCATAATTATAGGCAAATTGATATGCCAATAGGTTGAAATTAGTCAAAAATTTGGAATGCATGTAAGAAATTTTACTGAGATAAAATTTATATTTTTGATCAACTTGGTAGCAAATTAAGAAGTCGTTATAGATGAGTCGAAGTCCTTATGTGGCAGGTAAAGGTTCGTAAAATAACATAATTATATGGTATATTATATCACGCGTATAGGTAAATTGAGGAAGTCAAGATCAAAAGTTGCAAAGGGGTTTGTTTTGTCATAGAATCATTAAGCAAGTGGAGACGAGAAAGATATTTAACAAACAATAACACATTAAATTTGTTAAAAATATATTATGTAACTTACTGCTCATCAGAGAATTTGGCCATTTGTTCATCAACTGCTTTGCAGCCAAGAACAGAATAGCCTAGTATTCCCAACAAAGTAACGGCACCAATTATCATATTCCAAAAGGCCATGTAGCGTGCCCTGGGTTTGAATTTCTGCACTATCACACCGGAAACCATAACTCCCAATGCTGAAAATACTAATCCAACGGTTCCAGTTACCAAACTGGAAACAGACGCCGATTGTCTGTACTGCGTCTCAATATATTTCGGAAGATAGACCCAGTACGGAGTGTAGCCAAATACATAGCATATTGATGATAATTGATTATAGTTGTAAATCGAGTTGGTCATTAAGCGTTTGATGGTTTTTACCATATCTGAAAAGTATTAAATGCTAGTGGTGAAATTTGAATAAGTATCTAAATTTGTAAAATCATATATGAATAATGCAAAACCTTTAAGAGACGGTTTGACGAATTCGTCCAATTTTGGGTCATTTGATTTTTGGCGTATCAGTTCCTTCCTAGCTGCTGCTCTAGGTAACTCTCTTGGTAGAGTTGTCAGGAGTATTCCTAATAAAAATAAGATAGAACCCAACAGGAGCCATCCGACCCACCAAGCTCCTATCCATCTTGGATCAGAATTATCGATTGTTGGGGACAATTCTGGTGCTATGTACATTTTGAGCACTATCGATACAAGGGCGTATCCGAACGTTGGTCCCATTGTACGTATGAAGTAAGTAAAACCTGTAATCATGGTGTTTGTGTAAGAATAAATTATTCCAATGGTATTTTTGTGGAGTTATAAATTCCAATTTATTTATCCCATCATACTTATGATAACCGGAGATTTGGATTTCTTTATATTATCATCCATGTAAGAGTATCCAAGACTGTAGTACAGAGTTCCTCCTATTCCAGAAATAAGCTGCGCTACAAACCAAATGATCAAAGGCACTATGCTTCCTTCGGCTAACTCACATTCGTCATTACCTAAAAATTCAACACGTAAATTTAGAGCCATGATTTGTTTTTAATCAATGATAATGTTAAAATCCACTTGTTTGATTCTCACCAATGGAATTACAAAGGTGTTTGTTTTTGGATTTGCTACTAACAACTGTTGTTGAGTTTAGCTGATAGTCATCTCCATATTCGAAGGTCAACTGGAGAGCATCTTCTCCAGGCCCGTATAAGAGATGCGGGAGCGCGTTCAAGAAGCAGAATAGAGCCACGCAAAAAATCCCAAATGCTATCCATCTTGGACGATGGCCTTTTCCCGCGTAATATGATAAAATCACAGCTCCTAGTAACTGGGTTATGTCGTTACCAATCGATATGATTCCTGAAATACATAAGTGAATGGTCAAAATAATTCAGAAATATATAATACTTTAGTATTATAAAGGCGTTCATTAGGAACTTCCTGGAAAGGAGTCCCTTCTGACTCTCCGGAGAGAATTATGGAAGGGGGACAAGATCTCTTTCTAATGCTGATTCTTTCTTAAAAGAGATGACATCAAGGAACTAGAAACAAAGGAAGCACTCGCTTTGAAAACAAACTAAAATCAGAGTTACTGCTGAAACAACAGATGAGTGCGAGAAATGGAACCTTCAAAAATTGTGATTAGAGAGATATAGATTAGTGTTTTTTAGTATATAAGGCTGCAGACTATTTTGGCAATATCGATAAGTAAGAAGGAAAAATTTGGCCCAGGCGAGGTGTAGGGCCTAAAAGATACGCTTGGCTGAAAGTTCTTTGACTGTGTTTGGTGTAACGGATATTGTAGAGAATGAAGAACATTGACGAAAAGTCACAAATCGCAAAATAGGAGTATCACTACTAGAACAATAAATTAGATGAGTGGATTTGGAGTAATTTTCTATGCAAGAATTGTCCTTATATGCCCATAAATCGTTAAGTGTTTCCTCATTTGCAAGGTGAAACAACAATAATTAGCTTCAATAGTCTACCTACATATTTTGCAATAAAATTGTCAACACATCTCTCGTCTTCAAATTATCAGCTGTTTCCGTAGATTTGTCAAGACGATAATTGGATATTACGTCAGTTCTATGGTACACTCAAGATTGTTCTTGAATATTTTGTCATAGTCCATAAATTGAACGCAAAAATAAAAAAGGCCATCACTAGACTATTGAAAAGCTATTCTTTATTTGTTTCTACTCTTATTTACAGTTTGGCAAATTTTGATGATTATTATTGATTATTATTATTTGCAGTTTGCTGAATCACTCGAAAACGAGTGCAGAGCTAAAAAAAAAAAAAAATTATTTGCAGTTGCTTATTCAGCATATTATCTTAATCTCATAGAAAACAGGTAGGTACTCGAAATACTTCAGTATTTAAGGATCACAAAGTTTTTTTATCTTTGAACGGTTACGTTTCCGAAAATCATTTGGCTGGCTTTAAAAATCTCACAAAGTTCTTTATTTGCTACTATATTTGCAGAAATATTTCAATATCTCACCGAATGCAGTTTCCCCATGCATTTGCAGTACGCATTGGTTAAATAATCTGGGTATCCACTGGTATGGCTTTTTATAGAACACGACTATTTGAGAAAGAAGATTAGCATGTATTGGGAATGTTTCAGGTCCGGATTAGAGAGGTCCACAAAGAACCTTCAAGACAGTAAGCCAATTGGTAGAAGACCAATACAGCGTCTGATGGACAACGTCGCTCGGGACCTGGACGTGCAGAGTGTGTGAGATCCATGGGAGTCCATTGAGAAAGACGGAGTGGCTTGGAAAAACTATTCAGGAGGCCAAAATTCTGCAGGCTTTGTACAGCGTATGAGAAAATTTATAAGAGACTTTACTTGTTCATGTTCAAGCCATTTGTTAAGAAAGCCCACAGAAGCCCTTCTTATTGCTAACTACCAGAGGGGAAAATTTTATTTTATTCAGTCAAAAAAAAATCATCACTCAGCATAACAGGTACAAACCCTTTGCGCCGAAATAAGACCTTCAAACCATAAGAATGAGGTGGATGTTCGGGATGACGATTTCGACTGGGATGAAGCGGTGAGGGATGCACTGCAGTAGACACGGCGGAATGGCGAAAATTTTATGCTCCATCTAGGAAGCGGACGAGGAGGAACAACGAAGTGAAACTGAATTGCTTACCTAAGTTTCATCATATAGCCGTTGGATCTTTTCCAATCTATTTGGACACGTGTTTAGGGAAAAAACTTTATCATCGATAATAATTAATTATTCATTGTATACTTAAAATCAAAATCATGACATACCCATGGTTTTACTCGGGATTTTATATCTCTTTTCCATGGTAGTTATAGTGCCGCTGAAATAGGCGTATGTGGATGAGAAAAACATGCCTGAAACACCATAAAGCAGCACAAACATTTTCTTATTCGCCATTCTCTGGAAAAGGGGTCCTTTGAATATCCAAAATCCGCATGTCGTATCCTCCGTAACTGGCATTTCTTTACAGAACTTTTTCAATTCTTGTTTGAATTTAACATCTGGGAGTAATGTGTTTGGTCTGTGATCCGAGTCCTCCTCCATGCTGACGATATCCGAAAGATTTTCTTCCAATTTCGAACTCCTTTTATTATTCATCATCATAATATGTTCAAAAACACACAACGCTTATTTTGAAAGGCACTAACTAAATCACATGTTTATAATGTTACAAATGACCTTTATATTCTTAAAGAAAAACTTCACACATTTGCCACTAATCATTTATCACAACCGTTTTGTCACTGATTTTCGAATATTTTGATAAATAATAACCTTACTTTTGAGAGTATTTCCACTGGATTCATATTGAGTCTAGAGTACCAGCGATTTTTTTTTAATTTTTACTTGTGGTCGTCTTGTTGTTTCTTCGAATCGATCAAATTCGAATATAAATTTCCAATTATTGCGAGTTGAAACAAGGACTAGAACGATGATAAGTTTCGACTAAAGAGTACTAAGTAATTTTGTTACCGATCTCGTTAAACGGTTATGTCACTGTGAAAATATCATGTCGTCGTTTGACGAAACTTCACAGTTATTAGGCCCAAATATTACACTGTCGAATTTTCTGCTGAAATTGATCAAGCTAAGCTAAGCTCCCAAAAGGTGGAATGACAGTTGGGAATCAACCTCGCAAGAGGAAAGTCTCTGAACCAATAAGCCGATAAGGCTTATTCAAAGAAGAAGAAGAAGAAGTTTACGCCGGTTACTATATCCAGACAGTGGTTCCATTGTTGAACTATTCTGACAATGTTAGGTATAGCACTCCTTTTTTTGTAAGAACTGTCCGGTGGTCACACGGGGATCCCGTCAAATTCCTTCTCATAATCTATGAAGCAGAATAATATTATCGTTACAAAATTCACGGCTTTGTTTCACACATTATGTTGTACTTTATTCTAGAGGACCCATATTGAGGGTTTGCGGTGTGATCTATTACCTATTTACAAAGTCTGACTATTTGTGTGTATTTTACCTCTAGAAATAACACAAACATTAAACAAAAATACCCGGTTAATTTAGATGAAAAAAGTTATCAAACAAAACCGTTTTTTATATTTTGGCATTTTTTTTGCATTGTGATGGGTCTAGGAAAATACACCGCGAACAATTCATCATCAGTACAATTCTTCGTGGGTACAATTCACCGCGAACAATCTTCATCAATCTTAATAAAAATGAGGTGGTTGATAGACCAGCGGTTACGACGCCGGCTTTCGCACTGTTTCGTGCGGAGGTCGTGGGTTCGAATCCCGACCGTGTCGACCATTTTCCGCTTTCTCGACACAAGCATTTGCTTACTGTGAAAGATGTCAAAAGTGTATTTGTGTTCACTTCGAGTGAGCACAGATTCATTTTTATTAAAAAAAAATCTATTTTTTTTTTTTTTTTTTTTTTTTTTATTATTAGCTCTGCACTTGTTTTCGAGTGATTCAGCAAAAATCTATATTGTAAACTGTCAAATTGTTTATGACTTAAAATAAGGTAAAGCTTCAGTTTAGTCACTCTTATGAATAAAAGATGGCGGCGATTCTGACATACGCTGGAGTATTGCCGTGTTATCACTCGGGGAAGTGTCCAATAAGGTATGGGGGGTTCCACCCCCTAAACCGCCCTTTTAACTACGTTCCAACCTTAACCTATCCTATTCAACTCGTAGAATAAAATAACCTCGAAATCATTAGGAGTGACTAAACTGTAAGTAAGTTATATACAAAAACATAGAACCCGGAATCGAATTGCGATGAATTGTTCGCGGTAAATTGTTCGCGATGAATTTACCGGCTACCATCTGGCAAAATCGGATAACGACTGATTAAAGATATCCACTCTATTACGGACAATAACGTCTAGTAACCGCGTATTGTATTTGGAGTGTATCAGCCGCTAATTGGAAGATTTGTCATTTCCTATTCTGTTCTGGACTCCAGGAGCGATATGCGCTATTAATAAACACTCCGCACTAGTGCTCATTCAATTGGAGTATTTCTTTCTGAGGTAAAAATTCTCAGCAGGTAGGTACCGCACCTGTATCGGCGCGTATTCGACTCCACTGTACATATCCAACACCACCTATATAAGAAGGCCTTAGTGCTGGCGGCCATTTTTGGCCTCTCGCGTCACGGCTGCCTGCGTGTAGACAGATATCATAGCGTACAGGTAAGTACATACAGATATAGAAGAATGAATGCTGGGCCTCACGCTGTGACGTAGCGCTAAGGCCTTCTTATATAGGTGGTGTTGTACATATCACTCAATCGGGTTGGTGGTTAATAATAGCTAAATACCTATACTATCCGATTGCCAGGGTTGAAAGAATGAATGCTAATAGGATAATAAAAAGAATTCATAAAACTGTTAGTAAAGGTTTTGTAAACCGAGATTGACGTGGATCGAACTCATCGATTCCTTCTTTTGGAAAGCTTGGTCACAAGTAATTACAGTATTGGAAGAGAATAATTATTGTAATGTCGGCGAAAAAAGCGAAAGAAGTGTGTTATGTAAAATAGAAAGATTATAGGTTCGTTCTCTTTTCATAGGTACCCTTTAGGAAACGCGGCGTACGAGTTAAAAAACGAGGATCAGTACCCCTAGTATAAGTTTTCGATGATCGAATATCGAAACGATCATCGAAAGAGTTTCGAAAATTTTCCATACAAAAATTATCGAACGATTCGATAGTTTGATTTTAGAACACTATTTGCACGATTATAAGCGCTTATTAATGTGCAATAAGCTTTCGATGAAACTCGTACTAGCCACACAGTTGCTTGCTTTATAAGATAACTTTTTATGGCAAATCTCTAGCCTTTGAAATAGATTTAGATGGTCAAACTGCATTTTGAAACCACCGAAATTTCGAATATCTTATTTATTTATTTTTAGATACCTACCTATTAATATACACAAAAACTAATTAGGTACTTATTTTTATACCAGAGATTACATAAACACCAGTATAGTATAAGAAAATAGTATACTTACTTAATTACGGAAACATTTATACATGTAGTAGGTAGATGAAAAGAAAATGACGATCAACAGAAATATGTAAGTACAGGCTCAGCTGGGGTAAAGGGATGTAGGCCAAGAGTAGGTGACAGGAATAATAATTGACATGGAAGAAGATATTGTTCTGACGTCACTTGAATCTTTATAATATTTAGATTTAAGGATGAAGAATGTACCGGTAAGTAACCGGCCAAATAATATACCTAATATGAACTATGTATGACAATAAAAAATGAGTTAAAAATACATGAAATCGATAAAGCTTCAAAAATCAAAATACATAACTCCATCTATGGACGTCAGTTTTTCCGCTATTCAAATGTTTATCGAATTAATCGCAGATAATTTGAATTTCCTGTAAAGTTTCCCCGCGTACAAAGCTATTTGGAAGCTCTTTGAGTAGTCCACAGTCCCCGTATCGGTATTAAGTACCAACACAGCAAGCCATCCATAAAACCAAAGCAAATATGTTAAGCCACTGATATACTATTTTCTAAAGAGGGGGCATTAAAAACATTTATAGGTTTGGGTGCTTTGTTCTGATTTTCTGTACCGGTTCACCTTGTGTCGGGACCTTTTGTACCTATAAGAACCAGTATCTTCTCTCTATCTGATTGAGGAACATCTTATTATTTTTTTTTTTTATTAAATGAATCTGTGCTCACATAAAGTGAACACAAATACACTCCTTTCACAGTAAGCTACTTAAAGCTTGTGTCGTGAAAGAGGAAGATGGTCGGCACCTGGGATCGAACCACGACGTCCGCAGCACGAAAGCCGGCGTTGTAACCGCTGGGTCACCAACCACTTCAAATGCTGCTAACTCAGCCACAATCGTCTTTCTGTAGAATTTGGATAACGATACTGTCAAGTCACCTCCTTGTTGTGCACCTTCCCAAAAAACTGTCCATTTAATTTGTTTGCTAGGTGATTTCAGTGTGTTAATGTTGGCATTATCTAAGATTGTGCTCAATGGAGGGTCTTCGTTCTCTCCGTTTGCCTCCAATTATGGTCATAAGGCTCACTTTTCTCCTGAACGATACATCTACATATCGAAAAAGAGGACACATCCTTTTTGATACATTGCAAAAATCAGGGATTGATTTGATCTAACTACTTATCCCAAAAAACATGGAGTATTTTTAACATACGGCAGTGTTCCTTCCACTTTGAGGCAAACTGAGAGATAGAGGCATGGTTTGAGAAGGGATTATTGACACTGAGCAGAATCGGGCATTCTATTTATATGATCAATTCAATAGATAGAAATATCTAGGCCTCTTTTTTCAGATGTAATTATGAGCTAGTCATGCCTACGAACCCATCCAAAAATCCTTATTTTGTCTCATCGTTTTCCATTCCCTAGTGATGTATCAACTTTTGCCATAAATGCAAGCAGTAGAGTGGATATTAATGAAGATATTAAAAAAAAATTGGTTAATGTCCTCTCAATTATCTGGAAATATGAAAGGTTCTATAAATCTATGGATGTTAGTACATTCGTAGAACCTGCCGAGTTTCCGGCGGAAGCTCTCTGGCTGTAATATAATCAGAAGCCATCCTTACTCTTTGTTAATCTACATTTAACTAACTTCATGTTGGAGTGGACTGCCCACTGCCCATACAGACTAAATAACCAATGCTTAATTTTATTAAAACGGACCAGAGGTTGACAACAATTATTTTTGATAAGATTCGAAAAATATTTATAGCGACATAAAAATTGCATTACAAAGCTTTCCATCTCAATTTTGAACAATCTTCATCGCCAGAGCCATCTATGGATTAGAAGTTTCATGTTTTTATTAGATATTCTCATAGTTAACGTTTTGCCAATCAGAAGGATATTTTCATCCCTAAGCCCTACTCTCCGGGATGTTATAGACCTGTAGCCGCAGTATAAGTTTTCGATGATCGAATATCGAAACGATCATCGAAAGAGTTTCGAAAATTTTCCATACAAAAATGATCGAACGATTCGATCGTTTGATTTTAGAACACTATTTTTGCACGCTTATTAGCGTACAATAAGCTTTCGATAAAACTCGTACTAGCCCCACTGTTTAACACCAGAATTAGTTTGTATCCGTTTGTTTGCGCAATTACACTTCGCACTAGAGTACACATTGTGTACTTGTATGTGAAAAATGAAACAAGTTCTTGCTTTGGGCAATTCATACCAAAATTTATGCAAGTTACAAGGAGACCCGTCCAACAATAAACATTAATGAATACACTTTTGAAATACTTAGATATCTTTGCTCCGTTGACACTAATCTTAATGATATGAGTTGGAAGATAAGTAGAAGAATTTTCTCAGCTAATCGGTAGATACTACTTCGGGCTCACTGGACAGTAGTTGAAGTATCATCTTATATACAGAAAGACTAAAAGCCACTTTGTGTAATAAGAGCAGTCTTAGCGTGAGCCTAAAAGACCTAGACGATGACTAAGCACGAAAAAAACAAGCTGAACGCGTATGAAAGAAAAATCATACGTAAAATATAGGGATCTTATTATGATGGTCAAACATGGCGTAAAAGATACAAAAGCTCTTTGATCTTTACCAGGATATCAGCATTTTCGTTTATCAGAATGCGCTGGGTAGGTCACTTGCGCGGCATGGATGATCTAGAGCATCCCAAAAGGATGTTTTATATATACCCAATTGGTAGAAAAGAAGTGTTGGAAGACCCGAGCTGCGATGATTGGATGGCGTTATTGCAGACTGTCGGACTCTGAAAATATGGCAGCCCCAATCTCATGCTCGAGTATCTAGAATAGCACGATCGATGAAAATCTTTGAATGGGTACACTCGCTTATCGGATGATAACATATTGTTTGTGTCATCCCACATGCGCACGCTGAGAAATCCGTCCTTGCCTATTCATTTAGGTTTGAAGCGTCGCAGTCACATCTTATTTGGTTGACTCTACAGTCGACGCCATATCTTTCTGTGTTTTGTTTAGACAAACAGTTTTTTGTCGGGGCATGAGTCATTTGTCTGTATTTAGGTATATTTAAGCATATCAAACGCCGACTGTTGTTTATTTCTGCACAGTTTCATCGTCCAGTTTTCGTTTTATTTACTTAACTCCGGGTTAAAGAGACACTCATAATGAGTGGGTATATTATACACCCATACACGTTTATTTATGAAATTATAATATCATTAATAATATACCAACAATGCGGTTAACAGCTTTCACACCGAATCTTCATGTTACGGCTATTCGCTTTTCGCGCTGGACTTTATTGTAGAACTCTGTGCCCTTATTTATGTTTCTTGAATCGAATTAGATGATTTAATTTTAAGATATAATAATATATAGTTATTAAATTTATACAATTTGATGGGTAACCAGTGAATGGTGCATTATGCGATGAGATGGATCCAAGGCTTTAGAAACTGGCATTTTAATTGGAAGACCCTTTGCCAACAATGCAGTATATTATACGGTAATATCAATAAAGAATATTGCCAAATTTATCTTTGTATTTGTTTGAACAAAATCACAAATCCCAAGTTATCACAGAAAAAAATTAAAGTTACATATTGTATGCATTAAAAGTTCATAAAAAATTGTTATTTTGGCACTTTCAGGTGTTTTGTTTCATATTTACATATATTCTCCCTATGCCCCTAAGTGGGGTTTAGGCCCTCTGCATTCCGGGTTGGTTTGGGGGGGATCTGCGGCGGGCTTGATTTGTGTGGGGCCGGTTTTTTGGTTTGATTGCTTTGATCGAACTGGAGGGTTGGTTTCGTGCGGGTTGGATTTGCTGCGGTTTTGTCTCCTCCGGGCTGACTTGTGGTGTGAGGGGGGCATTAAAGGGAGAATGTATGTCGTATGTAATCATTACAATTCTGTAAACTTTTTAAAAAATAAATGGAGTCGAAGATCTATACATCACCTGCATACTATTATTATTATTCATTATAATTTATTTTACACAATTATTTGTTACACATCAATCTCTTACAGCTATTTTACAATATTTTAACAACATTTCATTTAATATTGTATTGGCTCGCTCCACGAGAGTTTGTATAATAATGGGTATAAATCCTGGTCATTTCTAATATAAAAGAAAGTCGGGTTAGTGCGAACACTTACAACTCGAGATCGGCTGAATAGATTCTTCCGATGTTTGATTCATTGGATTCTTCCCCGCTCCGGATAACAGAATAACTATTAAAAAGTTGAAAATGCTTAAGAAATAATATAAAATATATTATTAAAGTTAGTATGGAAAGGATTTTCTTCGAAGCCAGCGCCATCTATGAAAAATTCTATAACAACAAAATTATTGTTTACCTGACAACCATTGACATCAAAAATATTGGTATGTAATTTTTGATTGATTTTTTTCGATCTCTCATAAATAATTTTTAACATTTAAACATATTTTAAACGTATTTTTGTATTAATTACTAATTTGAAATTAATATTCACAGTAAGGACTACAGGACAACGTCTGTCGGGAAAGCTAGTATAATATACCTATACACCACCAATTCATGGGCTTTGCTCTTATTTTGACTTGTGGTGCAACTTATATCAAATTGAACATTTTGAGAATATTTTGTTTTTAAATGACATTGTGAGCATAAAATATTTACTTCAAATTTACATTTGAAAGACTGAAAATGCATAAACACTCATCTGTCATTATAATCGAATGCAATGTGTTTATAGCGTCGTTTATGCCTAACAATGTTTTAAAACCAACCCCAAGTGGAGTTTGAGTGTATTTTCCCATCCCCATAATCTGAAACCATTTTAATTCGAAAATTTCGAGAGTTTTGGTAAACAAGACGGTGACAGACTTATAGTAGAGGGGTCATTGGACGTCATTTCATTATGGATTTGCTACGAAACGTTCTATTTTCGACGAGCACTCTAAGGGTGAGGTTCATACCAAACAAATAGAGCCAGAGCTGGAAAATAGAGTATATTTACATGATCGTTGATATGGACACCATGGAAACAGCAATGAGAAAGAACAAACTGTCATCATTCACTAATAGTTGTTGTTTCTATGGTGTTCAATATCAACCATAAATGAAAGTATGCTCTGTTTCTAGATTCAGTTCTATGTTCATTTAGTGTAAATGCACCCTAAGGTTCTGAAGCTACTGGATGTCTTTCTATGTTGCTAATACTAATCATCGTTATAAAGGACGCAATGAACATTCATGTTATGTTATCTTATATATAAAAATGGAGAGCTATTTTCCGTGGCCATCGCATCACGCCTAAACAGCTGGTCCGATTTCGCTAATTCTTTTTCGTTGTGTTGGTTTTTATCAGAAAAAGGTTCTTATAAAAGAAAAAATTGAAAAAGTTGCGTGAAAAATTTGTAAAATTAAAGAAAAGTCTACGTAGTCAACCTTATTAATAGTTTTTACCATATAATTTTTATTCCAATTTTGAAATGTTGCTAGGAACTATCAGTTGTAGTTAGATAGTTGGTGCGATTGACAGACTGCGGATGGAATATACATAGTTTAAAACAGACGCATCGGTCGGAATCACACTGGGCAAATGATAATTAATTCATCAACATACCTACATAATATTCGAATTCAATATTCATAGATAGGAACACAGGGCAACGTCTGTCGGGAAAGCTAGTATTCCAAAAAATTTCAATTTCAGGTGGTTGGTAGCCCAGCGATCCAGTCGACGGTATTTTTATGCGAGGCATACTGAGGGTCATGGGTTCGCATCCCGGTGTCACCATTTCCGCTTTTTCAACACAACAAGCTTCTGTGAAATGTATCAAAAGTTTATTTGTGTTCGCTTTTTGTTCACACTCAGATTCATTAAAAGATATATATCCCGAAAAAATATTATTTTTTCTAAATAAATTACTCATGTATCTATTGAAGGTAGGTATAAGAACCGCTATTCGGAAAAAAATATACAAAACCTTCTATAAACAAAATCTTCAATCAAATAAGGGGATTTTCCGGGATTAAAATTCGTCGGTAGAAAAATAATTGCAAAGCAAACAAATGCTTTCGTTCAACGATTTCTTCTCCTTTCTATTATTATTTTTTCTTTATAATTGCTTTTCATTTTATTTTTCTTCATTAAGAGACAAAGAACATTTTTAATTTGAATCTTAATCCACGGTTCGACCTCGCTATAAAAACACTTCGGCAAAGACTGCTCTTGTAACTAAAACAATACAAAAATAATTCATTGCCTGAACTGTGAGAGGGGTCACGAATTCACCAAACATACTTAGCAATATCATGTTTATATCCTCACGGATTGAAAACTGGATTTTTCCTAGTAACATAGGTAATCAAAACCAATGTATTGGAAAACAATCTCAACAGACAATGAGTCTATCAGATCTTGGACAACAGAGCAGAGAGGATACATTCGCTGTTCAAACAGAGAACAGCGAATGTTTCCTAGGTATAGAAAGCGCTTTTAACCTGGCCTAGTAGGTTGTAAGCCCTCAGCTCTGCTGTCCAAGATCTGATAGACTCATTGTCTGTTGAGATTGTTTTTTGTGATACTTAGCAATCGTAGCGTTGTATAATGTAGAATATTTAGATTGTAGGTGCTGAAATCTTATCATGATATTTCTACCCAATGATTGCAATGTGCATTCTGTCTCTGAGTGGACGGAACCGGAAAGGCATCTGTACTCATAAGTACAGATAACCCAGGACGATTTGTTTTAGAGAAGTGTTAAAAATTGTTCAACAATATGGTATAATTGTTGAATTTTGATGATGTATAGGCTTCTAGGTGGGAGTTGCTTCGGTTTCCGGATTTACCTCTGGATAAGCCATAGGCCATAGGTACTACTAACGGACTTTTAACGTTACGTGACGTTCTAACCTCGAACAAAAAAAATAATTTTGACTTATTACATGAAGATTCTGAGAAACATCCGAAGAATCTGCGAAATACGAAGAATCTGCGAAGTCAAGGACGTTGTAAGGTGCGGAAGACAGAGGAGACGGTTTTGGAACGACCACGTCTCAAGAATGGAAGACACAAGAGCCGCGAAAATCGCCAGAGACAACATACCACAAGGAAGCAGACCTCCAGGACGACCGCCTAAACGCTGGAGGGACAGTTGGCACTCAGCTTCCCAAGAGGACAACATAACAGGAACAACAGGCCAGCAGGCCTAATCAAAGAGGAAGAAGAAGAAGACATGAATTAAGTTTATGCAAATAAATTAATCAGTTTATGACATAAACTGTATAAAATTTAGCTTATAATTTATTCCATTATGTAATAATTATTGTTGATTCGGAAGCGGGATGAAGTTCGATGGGCCATAAGTTTGTAATAAAAACAATTCCTCTGTAGTTGCATAACTTAAAAAAAAAAACAACAGACGCGGCGGTGTAGTAGGAAATAAGTCACATGTGAAGCGTGTTACATTATTGTAGATACGTTGTTGGATGAATAGATTCCATTAAACCCAAATTTTACCGAATTATTATGGTAATATGGCGGACCCTGGATGGAGGCGCTGAAGTTGACTCTCGGGCAGTCGGTTCATTTTTGTGTATTAGCGGAGTTAATTAATCACCTGAACACTTGCATTCTGTTTTTTTTTTCATTTAAGAGAACAAGTTGCTCTACCTAGAAGGACGAAGTAAACCAGGCGGCGAATGATTTGCAGGATGCCAAAGTTCTATTTGAACAATAATATAACCATCTTAGTGAGTTACATAGGTGCTAAGTTGGGTTGTAAGATTACTTTTAAGTTTGATCGGTGAATACGGCGCTTAAGGAACGGGGCATTAATGGCATGATACAAATTCAAATAAAACTAATACCCTTTTTAAATACTCATTTCTCTTATGCAAACGAATCTGTATAAATACATAGGTAACTCAAAAAAGAACGGGACTCATTCCTATCTGCGCTCAAACTAATGTTTAGTGATAGCTGTATTTATGAACGTTCAAATTATAAAATACCAAATTTGAATGCGAATGTTACAGTAGTAGTCTAGTTGTCCATACCTAAACCCACAGAAGCACTAGTTATCATGAGCTCCCGGGCTCGAATCCCACTCTGGTCAGAGTTGATATGTTTGCTCCTTAAATTGTTCTCGGAGTTGACCTTTAACAAAATTTACGGTACCGGTTGACACGAAAAAAGTACAATTATGGACACCTGGAATACGTATTGAGTATTTCGAATGAATGGTGACCCTCTCGTACATTCCTTCCAAGTAAAGCTGGGGGACTTGGAAATGCTGTGGGAGGAGGTAATTGATATTAAGTAAAGACAGGGTGGTGGTGTTGAATGGGTTGCGAGGATTGCGGACATGGCTGAATGGCGAGGACTTGTGAAGTCCATATGCTCAAACTAGGGAGCGGACATGGATAAAGAAAAGGACTGTAGATGCCGTTGTTGCCTCATTGCGTCCCTAAAAAAGAAAGAAATTATTGATTCATACGTAGATGAATACCGACGGACAGATGTGAAGTTTAATAAAGAGATTGTAACAAAATTCCACCATTTCGTTTTATCACAGGACTTAATGAAACTCTTAACAATGTAAGTATGCGAATGATTTACAATTTTAATTTACTGAAAGTAAACCTTGTTATTACAAGGAATGTTGATTCAGACAATGGAGACAAATGGAGGAAAAAAAGTGGAGACGGTCGCTGGCTAAGACGAAGCTCTATATTTTAAGAGATGAAGAAATAGTAGCCAGGAGAAAGAGGAGGAGAAGGATGGCATAAGATAGAAGGAGGCAGGAGGAGATGGAAGGCTGAAACGTGACCCGGTGTAGAAGAATGTGATTGTTGGAGAAGCCAGATACTTAAATGAACGAGGATTGGGGATTAAAAAGTATAATGGAGAAGAATAGGGGGATGGGATCTTGGATGTTATTGTGAAGATGTGGGTTGGCTGGGGTAGGGGGTGGCTTACGGATGGTTCGGGTGGATGAATTATTATTGTAGACCATTGAATAGGATGGGGTGGTGGTTTGGAGATGAAAATATAAGGAGAATAAAATAAGTATTAAAATATTCCTTAAGGGTTAATAATATTATTTAGCATTAATCTAAGGATTGGTGTTATGTCTGTTTTTGATAAAATTCGGGCAATTCTGTTTCGGAGGATTAAGTACCATTAATGGAGAGGGTCTTTGGGAAAAATGGGCTTATTTTTAAGTGTCAAAACGGATTTCAAAAGGTACTCGTCAAATCTGTTTTGGAAAGTAAATGTAGAGGAGCTGGGAATTTTTTAAATGCATAAACGAAATGGTAGGGGTAAGTAAAACACTTCACCCAGGTCCATGACTTGCAATCTTTTTGGCTGTCTTCCACGAGATCAAGAGGCGTACAGCACATTGTCTGTAACTATCTCTGGTCAATCGGTTCACTGCGATGTTGGTGATCACCACGGCTTTTGCCGACAGAATTCTCGTCGTGGTGATTTTTTGGGAATGAGTTTACCAAAGCGGTTTCCTTTTGCTTTATATCTGGGGTTGCCTTCTCTAAATGCTAGTTTGTCCATGTTTTTAGTTTTCCCTTCATAATCGCGTTATTTGGTATGTCCCAAAATGATTGGAACACATTGCACGACGTACGCATCAGGAATTCTGACGATTATGACTAATCAGTAATGTTTTCTAACTTGGCTTTTCACAGCATTGTAAAGATCTACACCTTCCAGCAAGATGTGGCCCTATTGGAACTTCGAACCTCAAAACAGAAGAGATACGAAAAAAGTAATGCAGATAATATATACTACTAAAAAAAACCTTTCTGTAGTAAATAATATACCTATTATATATACATCTTTCTTTCTGGGATATACAGGTTTACCAGCGTAGCCATGCTACTCCACTTGGCTACACAGGGGTACTTGAGCTGGAAGCACACCATTCTGACTCCTCCTCTTTCCTTCTCTTTTCCTCTCTGCTCTGATCCCAGCCCACACTTGTTTAACTTCTATTTGACTTCCAACATCTTATAACAACCCGATGTTCCCAACATTAAATACTATTTTAGATTTATTTATGACACATTGGATTGAAGATTTTTAGGCAGAAAGGTTTATTTTTTTTCCGGTACTGAGGAGGATAATTTGGGGTGTTTAGAAAGAAGGAAAAAATTATAGAAGCTGAATTTATAGATGTCTCTATCAATTTTGTGGAAATAAATCCACCGAAAGAACCGAATGAAAAGACAGCTGCAGCAACGATACACACTTTAGTACCTAGATTAATCTATTAATAATTATCGTGTCTTTCTCTCACAGATAAAAGAGAGAGACGGCTCCGCTGGATAACCGGTGGTCCAACTTTCTAAGGGCCGGTTTCATACACCACAAACCAAATATCCGGTAGTTTAAATATTATTTTATTGTTACTATGGATATGGAAAGCTCACTTCAATCTTATATATAAAAACGGAGAGCTATTTCTCGATGTCACCGCATCACGCCTAAACGGCTGGACCGATTTCGCTAATTCTTTTTTCGTCGTATGGGCTTTTGTCAGGAGAATGTCCTTTTAGAAGAAAAAAATTAAGAAAAATGCATGAAAAATTAGAAAATTAAAGAAAACTCCACGTAGACAACCTTATTACTTAGTACTTTTTACCTTATAATTTTTATTCCAATTTTGAAATTTTGACAGAAATTGTCAATTGGTGCGATTGACAGAATGCGGATGGAATATACATGGTTTAAAACAGACGCATCGTTCGGAATCACATTGGTCAAATGATAATTAATTCATCACCATACAAATTCGAATTCAATATTCATATTTAGGAACACAGGACAACGTCTGTCGGGAAAGCTAGTATGAAATAAAAGCTCTCAAAATCCATCAAAATTATTTTATGTTTATTTTCGCAATTTAAGGAAATGTTCACAGTTTTTTTGGGGGTAAATATTCCATGGTGCGCCATCCACATTTTTTCAACATGACTGGTATTGTTATTTTACTGCTGTTTTGCCGATTTTGTGTTCCTTATTGCGTTCAATGTAGCCATATAACTCTTGAAGACATTGCTCAATAAGCTAAAATGATATGAAAACGGAGATCTGCCAAAAAATATCAGACGACCGATGATTAACAATTAAAGATAATTTATAAGGCTGAAAGAAAGGGTGTAAGAAAGCGTGGCCGACCGAGAATGAAGGAAGGCCATGTCAAAGGTATGAGAAATAGGAGACGTTGAATGAGAATGGTATGTATGCGGAACAAGTAGTATGCTATGATAGAAAAGAGTTGAGGTCCGTTCTCTTTGCTTTCTCCTTACAGGACACGGCGTGATGTAATACCGGTCCTAAGTTTGTTGTTTATTGCAAATATTGTTATTATGAAAAATATAAATGAAAAGTGTGACGTTTTGGGAACCCGTGTGGGAGTTGTTTCACTTCTTTTGTGCTGTTCAAATCGTTCTTTCAGTTGATCCGGTCACGTTGTGAAAAATGAGAAGGAGGAGGGGGGTCTTGGATGTAAAGCCTCCGGCTGAAAACCTCACCGACTGAAAGACTTCCAATCGAATCCGTTTATAGAGGCTGTGGTGGAGAGGGGTGTTGACGTCAAATAGGATGAAGACGTGAGGGGTGGGGTGCGGGAGAGAAGTGGGGAGGGGCGAACTGATCCCACAACGAGAAGAATATGCCCGCTTTCTTTTTTATATATTTTTCTTAAGAACAAAATGGACGATCGAAGATTTTGTGAACGAAATCCATTGGTGTATATTATAAACTAACTAGTGGTCGACCAGTGCTCGAAATTCGGCCATTACTTATTTAAATTATAAGTTTGATCATTATTAAGGTTCCATTGTTAAACACTGAGCGCTATTTCAAATTTTTCTTTCAAAAACAATGACATGGATACGTCAAATTTGAAATTTAAGACAAACGATATAGGTATCTAACATATATTCTCAATTTGACCGTAGATAAACAAAATAATATATTCGTCTGTGTCAATGTTAAATTACCACCTAATGGCAAACGTTGTTAACGTAAAGTGATCACACTAATCCAGCCTTCGAAACAACAGTAGAAGGCGGTCGAAAGCCCGTGGTGGTTTGTTCCATTCAAAAATCGAACATCAGTGATGAATTTTTAGTGTCATTAGTTGTTAGATAATTCTTCAATGTCAAATACATCAAAGTGTGTGTGAGGGTATAAAACACATAACATTACGGTAGTGTTTGTAATATTTTTTAATTGATTTAACCTATTGTTTATGCATTAAAAACAAATATATTGGTATATCAAAATAACCTTTAAATAGTAACGCCTGTATTCACCAAGATAAACTGAGCGTACTATCAACTCAAATTACGATCAATGTCAAAATTGGTATTCACCAAAATATTATACACTCCCTCAGCGTGATTTGAGTGAACCTTTCCCTCAAATTTTGATTGGCTATAGAGCTGGCTTACATCACGCTAAGCGTCCATCTGTCAAAATTATTCCAATTTTTTGCGTTTTTTTTCGTAATTTATTCAATATTTGTAAGCAGGCATGTAATAATTTTATATGTAAATTAATCAGCTCGACAAATCGACACTTATCAATAACCGAAAAGTTCTGCTGCCTTTTTTTCTTCATGTTACAAAGCTTATGTACATATAAGTATTTTAACTTTTTAACAATATAAATTTAAGAAAGTACTATCTACTTCATTTAGCTTTGGCCTATTATCGATAGATGGCGTTGATCAAGACAGCTAATAAATGGCGTCTGAAAAGAACGCGTTGGGATTTTGTTTATAAAAATTATTGTTATCATTGAATTAAACTAAATAAGAAATCATTATTATATTACATAATTTTTTTTAATAGATAAAAAAAATATTTATATTTATATAAATAATCAAAAATATACATTTTAGTTACTTTATTGACTGCTTCCGTAAATAAATGACAGTTTTATCTATGGATACACACGATCAGTCTAGGCTCAGCTAAGTTTTGTAAGTTTTCGTTGATGAATAGCTATAAGCGTTGAGGGAGGCTGAGGGAGACGATAGGCTAATATTTCGCTTAGCTGATCTTACACTCAGTTTTTCTTGGTGAATACAGGGGTAAATTATTTTTTTACAAAACTTGAAATAAATTCTATCAACAATCTGCGTACCTACGTTTTGAAACTTAATGGTTTCTAAGTAAATAAATAAGTTCCTGTCACACGGCTATTCATTTTCACAATTTGGAATAAAATTTATATTTTAAATAGTAATAAAAATGTTACCTGTTTAGAGTTTTCTTGAATTATCCAATTATTCAAAATGACAAAAAAAAAATCAGCAAAATGGTCCAGCTGTTTAGGCGTGATGCGGTGACCACGGAAAATAGCTCTCCATTTTTATAATATAGAAGATTAATTATTAGGTAATTATTTAACTAATTATTAGTAACTATCACAATTCCGACCGATGCATATGTTATAACTTTACTATTATCTATAATAATAAAGGAAAGTGCCTGACTGACTGACTGACTGACTCATCAACGCACAGCCCAAACGGCTAATCGTAGAGAAGTGAAATTTGGAAATCAGGTAGGTCTCAATACAAAACCTTCCACTAAGAAAGGATTTTTGGAAATTCCACCCCTAATGGGGTGAAAAATAGGGTTGAATGTTTTTCAAAGTATGCGAATATCTCGGAAACTAGAAATGGTACGAACTTGAGATTTGGCATATGAATTCTTCTATAGAAATGAGTGTTAGAATTCGGCAATTTTTCCAAAATTTAACTAAAAGGGACGAAAAAGGGCACACATATAAAAAGGGATGATTTTTAAGTGCCTCCTAAAAAGTTTAAAACTGGTTTTATCGAAATTTCAAAAAAATTATTTCTTCAGAAAGAGTCAAATTATACTATTTCGTTTTCAAAAGATATCATTAATTAGAGGGGAGGGGGTGAGGGGCACTTTTCCAACGTGTATGTGTGTGTATACGTCCCCTCTTTATAACTTTTGATTTGCTTGATGCAAAGATCCTAAAATTTCAGAAAATATTGAATACTTTAAGCATACTAAATTTTTATACTCAGAATTTTGAATTTTTTTTTCAGTCAGGGGTTATCAACCTTTGAATTTTTATTTAATTTTTCCATATATCTCGAAAACCATAAAATCTAGAACCCTAAAATTGTGTATGTATATAGAAAAATATAATATCTAAAATATAATTTAATGAAGAAGTTCCAGGATTTCTCAAACTTTTTTTATAAAGAAAAATATTTTTTTTATGACATTGTTACGAGTTTCAGTGCCTATATTTCAGAATTTTATAAAAATATCGAAAAACGCCGAAACGCTACAACTAGATAATTTATTTTTCTATAAAAAATACATACATCATAGCAGTACATCTCAAACTTTTCTTTACAATTTTTGTAAAAATTTAATTTATTGACGACATCGTTTCTTACAATAAACATACCGACTCAGGCCATCGACAGTTGGATCTCATTTTTACATGTAACTAGTAAGCCATATATTTTGAATCCGCATTATGTCTCATACCACTCAACATTAACAGCTATCACATTTTTAATGAGTGATGACAAATGTATACGCATACAAATGTATTATAGAAGAAGATTTTTAAAAATTAATCGATTCGGTATGCATATTTTGTGGAATAGAATAGGGGAGATTCGACGGAGTCGTACTACCATTTATTTTCTAATCCTATTCAAATGAATCGAGAAAGAAAGAAAAAAAAATAACACAAAAGATCTCCTCTTTAATAATATCTCTGATGCTGTTATTGTTTCAGAGATAAAATATGCAAGACCCCGTCACTCTTTTGTTCAACCTTTTAATTTTATTTAAGAAAAAAAAAATCTAGATGAATACATAACGTAATTTGATTTTTAATCTTCAGTCAATAGCAAAAAAAAAATATAATGGATGAAATAATTTGGTCTGTCTCCTGTTTGCGTTTCCGTAAATTATTTACCTATTTATCAATTTTTTTTTGCTTTATTTTAAACAATTATTTGATAGGTAATCTTTCTTTGTCGTTGATACCATGGAAATGACAACGAGAAAGAACTGTCATGGCCTACTAATAAGTTATTGTTTCCATGGTGTCCAATATCAACCATAAAAGAAATATGCTTTTTTGGATCGGTTCTATGTTAGTTTGGTGTAAACGTATATTTGATTTAAACGAACATAATACCAGAGCTGGAAGTAAAGTATACATTTTTATGGTTGATATTGGACACCATGGAAACAACAACTTAGGTATATAATGGACGATGACAGTTCTTTCTCGTTGTTGTTTCGTGGTGATGTATGGTTGTGAAACGTGGACATGGACGATAAAAAGAAGACTGTAGTACAAATGCAGTAGATATGAAATCTCTACGAAGAATATGTGGAAAAACTTTATGGGATATGGAAAGGAATAAAAATATTAGGAAGGAATGAGGTATGGAAGTAAGTGTTGTGACAAAGACGAATGTTAATAAGTTGGAATGGTTTTGGCATGTGGAAAGAACGGATGCAAACAGAATGACAAAGAGAATTCATAAGGCTGAAAGGAAAGGTGTAAAGAAAGCGTGGCCGACGTGGAACGAACACATCGATTCCGTCCTCAAGGGAGGACGGGTAAGAAGTAAGAGAAATAGGTATGAGAAATGTTAAGAAGAAGGAAGAGGTAGAAGCGAAAGAAGTATGCTTGGATAGAAAAGAGTGGAGGTCCGTTCTCTCTGCCTCCCTCTTTGGGACGCGGCGTGATGGGTAAAAAAAATAAAAATTGACCATTTCCACCTCTGGCTATCGTTTGGTGTATACGCACCTTAAAGGCAAATTCGGTTCCACTTACAATCAAATGTGTTCATAATACTGGAGTGCCTACTTATTTTTTAGTACATTCCCACTCTTTATTCTGCATCAAAAACTTATAATTTTGCCTATCGAGAATAGCTGATACTTGAAGTAGGTACTCTTTTAAAAACCATCATTTATAAGGATTATATTTAAATCGAAATTTATATTTACCATAAAAAAAACACCGTGATGTTTATACGGGATTTAATTTTTTAAATGTTTTTGTCTCTCCCCATTACGATTTAATTATTATTAATCCAATTTTACTGTCAATTTAACAAAGTGTGTACAAAAAGATTAAAAACATTGTAAAAAAAAAGTAATGAAATACGTGTTGTTGCAAAGGAACGAACCCCCAGTCCCCCATCTTTTAAAAGAAAGAACCCCCGAACAGGAACATTATTATTTTTTGTTAAAATAAAAAAGAAGAAGAAAGTAATGATTTAATCCTACTTTTTCTTGCCGGGCGCTTCCCCCCACCCACATATAGATGGCGGTGGGGTCGCTCTCTGTCATTGGTCAGGAGTTCGCTAGATGGCGGTGGGGGCGGGGAGGGAAATGGTTTTAATCTTTGCTTTGTAAAGGTGATTAAAAAGGATTAAAGGTTGGAAAGTATGCTAAGTATTTCACCACCTACTTTTCTTCGTTACGACATCGCGAGGGGGAGGTTATTTTATATGAAGCGGACCGACCAAACGCCGTGTAACTTTAAAAAGTGTATTTTTATTTTAATACAATTTTTAATATGGGTGAAAAGCTAGTTTGACTCCTCGTGGTTCACCCTGGGTAGTTACGCTAAATGAACTAGCACTGCAGGTCGCCAGACAATTAGGTATTATTAATAACATCAATCTCCTGGCATTCATCACATCACAGAGAAGACAAAGAAAATAATGAATATTGGTACAAGAAACTGCAAGCCATTACAACAGAACTGATATCTTTATAGATTTTTTTTTTTTATATATATTTTTATAATTTTAATATACAATATACCTAATTATCTGTATTGTTTCTACCTGTGATGTACGTTTGACCATACGATAATAAATAAATATGATCATTATATAATAAGTGAGTATTTCGAAACAGTTTTCAAGAACCCTATTCAGCCGAACATCTTCGCCATCTTCAGTCCATTCCTAGATGAAGGCCTTCTCCATCTGAAGTGGCTAGGGATGCAGGGTTCCAATCCAACTGAGAGCATGAGATTTTTCGACGTGTTGAACATTCCCGTATTTCGACATATTTGACCATTTTGGCGAACGTGATCACTCTAATCTAATACAATGGTTTTTTTTAGTTAAGCGGACTCCCAATGTAACGGCAGTAATCCATTTTTTTTTAATATTGATGACTAATATAAGATTTTTTTAAAAATTCAACCTGTTTACTTAGTTCATCCATTTTAATTCGCATCTTGTTTACTGAGAGGTAGGTATGTAAGCTACGCTATAACACTATACACATTCAGTTTACATACTGTCTTTCGCTATTTCATTATTATTTTACTGCCGGCAGTAAATAAGATAAACATAGATTGCTTTGTACCAGTTTAAAAGGATGTTGCGTTCGTAATGTAACGGCCGGCTTTCTGTTTTAGTATACGTAGGGTTAGGCAGCCTTCGAAACAGAAGTAAAAAACGGTCGTATTACAACAGCAGTTCGTTTGTCACTGACAGCTAGCATAACATTTTAATCGATTCAACAAGCATTGTCGCCAAAATAGTTTGCCAATTAATTGAAATTAATGTGAAGATAAATTATGTATAGTAAAATGGAGAAGAAAACTTGTATATTTAACAAACTCGAAATAAAACGCAAACAGTTGGAATCGAGGTTGAAACAAGTATGGCGGACGCTATAAAATAGTTTTGACAGATCGACGCTGAGCGTAACATAAGTTAGCTCTATGGCCGATCAAATTTTGAGAGAAAGATTCACTCAAATCACGCTGAGGGAATATGAAATATTTTTGTCGTCTTTGAGCTGATCGTACGCTCAGTTTCTCTTGGTGAATACACGCGTAAAAAAATGATTTAATCTTCTTCGTCGTGCTCCTTCTTTGAGTGTCATGACAATATGTCCTCCTATGTACAACGTCATTGACTGTCTCCTTCCACCCGTTTCTGCACTGTCTATGCCTACCTCTATCTTGACCGATCCATCACGCTGACACCCTTCCTCTCCCTCTGATTCCCTCTACACGTCCCACCATAACGGTCTACTCCAGTGAGTTGTACTCACACCTTGCGGTATGGCCGAAAATCCGGAGAATCCTTTCTGTGCACGTTCTGAAATATTTTAGGTAAAGTTACAAGGTTTTTCGGCGAGTCTTCATTGTATTACTTTTTAATGTTGCCCCGTTATATTTGACGTAATGAATAGGTGAGGATGAACTTTTTTAATAATTAACTCAACTTACGTTCGGGCTTAATTTCTTTTGATTTATATCTGGGCTTTAAGTTTCTTTTTGGAATATTCTCCTTGCTCTAAGTATCCCCTATTAAAATAATAATAACATTATGAAAAGAAAAATATATAATATTATTTATAATCGCTCTTCTCTCATTCCCCCACTTCAACTTCTTATTAAAATTCTTTCAACAAAGGACATCAATGGTGTTTTGATTTCAAAAGGAAACGATGACTTAAATCTATCTTATAATAATAAGGTATCTTCATTTTGGCTAATTTGAATTTTACGTCGGTGGTGGAGACAGATTCATTTTAATATTATTTATCTGGTTTTTTTTTGAATAGGCTCATGTGAATCCCAATATATTATAAAAATGGAGCGCTTTTACCGTTGGTCATTGCATCACGCGTGAATCAATGCCTGGACCAATTTCTCTAATTCTTTTTTTTATGTGTTTGCTATTGCAAGGATAAGATTTTAATAAAAGAAAAAAACAATCAAGAATGTTGCGCAAAATAATAGAAAATTTAAGGAAAATTAAAGAAGGTAACCTTCTTAATGCTTTTGATAGTAATATTTTTCTTTTCTTTTTAATTTAAGATGGCGTTTGTCATCTGCCAGTTGTTTGATAGTGATTTTCTGAATGTGCCTTGTAAACAGCGTTTAAAACAGATGCATCGGTCGGAATGATTTGTTTAAATAGGCAATTAATGTATCATACATAATCGAATTCGATATTCATAGTGAAGATAGGACAAAGTCTTTCGGGAAAGCCAGTACCTTATAATAATGCACGAAAGAGGTTGAGTGGATGCGTTAAACACAAAAGGAAGACCATCACATGAAAATAATAATAATTGCCCCGGAGAAGAAGAAGAAGAAGAAACTCATATACATATACCCACTAGGAAAATACTTCCAGAATCTTCCTTCTTCTTTAACTCCTCCGCCAATTTATTATTGCCGCTATATCACTCTCGTTTTTGCCCTTCTCATCCAACCATGGACGCCACTGCAAAAAGATTTTCAAAAATAAATTATTTTCGATAAAAATGAGAAGTATTATAATGAACTTCGTATCAGTTTTGTAATTTGTACCGATACCTACCCACAAAAAAAATGTTAATTGGTTACTGTAAACGCTCCTTAAAATAAAGATGTATTGATGTGTCCTTTTCTTGTCTATGAAGAATAATGAAACAAAACATTGAACATTTTTCGATACTCTTTCTTTAAAGAAAATAAAGTAACTGAGCCGTGCAGTTTATGCGCAGCATCAAAAAAATAACACCGTAAAATGGTGACCCTTACTAGTTTGGGTACCCATGTGTTGTCTGATGGTAAGTTTAGGGATGGATAATGTATAATTTGAGTTCACCTGGGTATAGGGTCTTAACCCAAGCACTTTCGCAACACGGGATATTGGCGCCCAACTACACAGATGAATCTCGGCATTAGTAGTAGGTATAGGTGGGAATACTATAAGACTTAACACTTTCAATTAGCATTGTTACTTACGATTAGGAACCGCAAGATGGCGCTGGGGGTAGAGGTGGGGATCCTACTGTAACACTTAGCGTTTTAATCCTCCCCACGACTGTGACAATAAAGCACACGTAGGTATATATTTATTATTTAATTTTCACGTTGAAACAAAAAACACTTTGGAGATTTTTCGATAGATGGCGGTAGTGTTGTAAGAGGCTATTAATGTGAAATAATTTTTAACTTATATATAAAACTAAAGAATAACCTTTTTAAATGATGAGTCCTTCTTAATTTATATTTTTATCTACTTTTTGAAAATGTCCTTTTTTGCTTGTAAAGTCTGGATGAAATGAGAACTAAGGTTCCTGAAACATCCAGGGGTATGGGTGGGCGCATCCCCTTAATGTATTTTAATTTATGAAAAAAAAAAATAGTTAAATACAATCACACTGAAAAAAAAAATCTTATTACAGCATTTATTACTGTCTGGGAATTCCTTTACCATTAGATACATAATATGTGTATTATGTTGACAGTGTTGTTGTTATATTAATTATGCGTTGTGATTTTTTTTTATTTTTAATAAATTTTGAAGTGGTTGGTGGTCTAGCGTTTACGACGCCGGCTTTCACACTGTTTCGTGCGGAGGCCGTGGGTTCGATACCAGGTCCCGACCATCTTCCTCTTTCACGACACAAGCTTTAAGTAGCTTACTGTGAATGAGTCAATGAATGAATTTGTGTTCACTTTGACTGAGCACAAATTTAATTTAATAAAAAAAAAAATGAAAAAAAAAAATGAATTTGTTTATTTATTAGAACCTTTTTAAACCCATGGTACTGATACTTTTGGGGGTAGGTAAACATAATAACAAAAAAAGAAGGTTTATATTTTTACCAATATCTAAAATGAAATTTTGGTCACCCTATGTTAATACAAAATTAAGATACATTTCTTACGCTACTTACGAGTTTACTTAGGGAATCTAGCAAGTAGGTACCTCGCATAGTAGATAGGTAGCTCTGCTAGCGTAACATCATATTCTAAAAGGGGTACCTGACTACACATACAAGGGGTATTAACTAGGGTAACCAAACTCCACCACACTGTGGGGCCGTGTTGAGGGAAACACTAGAAATTATTTTTCTAAAGTATGTATTACAATTTTTTTATTGATTTTTATCAGACTATGACCCAACCTATCACTTTTTTTCTCCCCGGCAACCACTTCATTTCCTCATATTAAACCAAAGTCCACGCGTTCAATTATCTGGGGCCGCGAGTCAAATCAAATAAAAATGGCCGCCATCGCAAAGCTCTCCAATGCAATCGAATCCTGTGCAGTTGGAATGACCTTCTCCTATACGAAAAAAAATACCTGTCTCCCAAAAACTGAGCCGACCAGAAATCATATCGTAGACCTCATGAACGGAATTCTGTGCTCAGAAGACTAATGAGGCTGGAGTGAGACTGGGCTAAGCATGAATAACACCAAAACAAAGCTCATGGGGTTTTGGCGTGAAGAACATGAAGGAGCATGTCTTACACTGAACGACGCTGGCATAGAGAGAGTGAAGAAGTTTAAATACCTCAGGAGCATCCTGAAAGAAAACCTCGACCCAGAAAAAAAATTGTGGGACATTTAACAAAATGAGACCACTTTTCTGTGATGAAAAGCTTAATTTGAAACTCCGTCAGAGATTGGTCAATTGCTACGGAGTTGAGTCTTGGACTCTCAATGTTACTACAATGAACCGATTGCAAGCTTTTGAGATGTGAGTACACCTGAGAATGTTCCGCATACAATGGACAGGCATGGTCAGCGAAACAAGAATCCTTCAAAGGGCAAAGGTTGATAGAGATTTTCTGACAAATATCTCCAAGGTCCGGAAGTTGTTCTACTTGGGTCATGTACTCGAAAGATACTATTTTCTGCACTTAATTATTATTAGTGAAAAATAAATTGAGGGTTTGACGAAGGGGATATCCTGGCTCCGAAATATTCCTAAGCGGATGGGGATCACGAGTGTTGAGGAACTATTTCGTGCCCCACAGGACCGGGATGCATTCTGCAGAGTGATGGTCAACGTTGGGGCGACTTGACACGATACAGAAAGAAGAACTAAGATCCCTGGTTAGGTAACTGGATTTTCTTTACATATAAAATTAGTCCTGATGATGTGACAACGTACAGTACTTTCACCCCCATAGCCTCTTATAGATATACCTAATAAGAGTATATCCACATATAGAGAGTAGTTCTAAGCCAACCAATACCATGAGCTTACCTGTCACACCTGAGCTTCGGAGAAAAGCTATAAATTTGTGACCAGCTTTTCTTCGCTTCTGCAAGAAAGTTGCCTGTATTAACTATAAAAATACCACCCAAGTGTATACCCGTGTATAATATCGATAGTAGGCATATCATGCTTTTGTTTTCGGAACATACGCAGGCTGTCTGCTTCAATTTTTCTGAGGCTTGGCCTTATCTTCAAGTTATCGTCCCCATTCCATCCCGTCAGCCATCTCTACGATTATTTTTGTCAACTGAGAGATTACAAATCCTTTCATCGTAATCGAATAATTTCATCTTAATATTATTTCTTCCATTACCAGTATGAATTTTCCTCTATTTTTTACCTGCTCCAACCAACAAACAAGGGAAATTTTGATGAGGTTGATGATGCTATAATCCATGTTACCCTATTCGAACCCATAGAATCGCCGTTAGATTCTTTCAAACACAGTCATATTATAATCGTTCTTCATTACTTTTTGTAATAATATTTCTTCGGTCTTTTTATATTCGGAGCTAGGAGCCGAAGGCGGATGAGGTGACGCTAATTCGATAGGCCATGCCAAAACCAATTTGGCTCCACCAATAAGTCGCAACATGACAGATTCATAATATTCTGGTCCAAAATAGGTTGCTCTCTTGTTTTCAATGATTTCCAACATTTATCTATAAGTATATAACATTAATTATTTCATTAATGCTTAGAAATAACAGCAGAAGACGGTCTTAAGCCAATAGTGACTTGTTCCATTTAAAAATCGAACATCAGTAAAGAATTTTTAGAGAGTCATTAGTTGTTACATATATGTTAGGCAACATTTATTGTTTTGTCATTTGCTAATATTACGTCTACAAGCGTATAGCTCTCCCCAGCATTGGGCACCGGAGCAGATTCCTGTCCCTATAAACCATAGAAATACCGATCGGCGCCTGTCGAAATCAGCGTTCTTTGTGTTTACACCCTAAAGCCGCTCCAAAGTCCTGTTGTCGCATTCTTCGTTGCTGTGACGTTTAAACTGGAGAGGCTACTAAAGACAGTTTCTGGACATTAGGCGCGGCGGGATGGCTTGATGTTAAGGCTGTTAGAGTCGCCAAAGGGGTGATTTTAATGATTTTTCAATCCATTTTCCGGCGTTATCTACTGTCGGATTTCGATGAAAAAAATATATAACATAAATTAGACTTTAATGAAGGCGGCCTCAGAGCCGTTTTTTGATATCTAGTATAGTTTCTTGTAGAAAATAAAAATAGCAAACGTCGTTATTCATCTTTTTTTTAATATTCCAACTGATATATACGTCGGAATGAAATAATTCTTTTTTTGTCTTAAAGAGCATTAAAAAATCTACAAGATTATAGAACGAAATGCTAATATTTATTTCCGGCTTAGCGTATAATCCCAAAAAACCTCTATTTCAAATAAACACTGAATATCGAAATATTCTATCGGCTTTAGCGTGCATGCGATAATGACACTTATAGCACGGGAATTACAAGGAACGCACTGGTTTTCGTTGTGTAAATTATTCAGTCGCCCACAACATCGTGGACTTAGATGACGTGCAACCTGCGCTAGTCCAATTTACGTTTTGTATTGTATACTTTTTGACGAAAATTCGTATATTACAGAGGACGACAAACATTGGTTAGTAATTTTTATTTTATTATTTTTTGTATTCAGCAATTAATTCTATCATTGCTGTTTGGTGATTTTAAAGTTTATATTTTTGAATTAGGTATAATATGTTTATAGTCACATTGCATACCTATTATGAACTTTTTTCTTCTAAATTATTATCATTTATGCGTTATACAGGGTGGCACGTTCCTATTGGGCAAAATTAAACTCCTTTCTAAAAATCGCTGGATTCCGAATTCTATTAGTTAGTCCGAATTCTAGCAGTTTTCTATAAAACAAAATTTCTGGACAAAATTTTAAACGCCGCGCCAATCTGAATATAACCCATTCACAAACATATTGTGATATAGGTACCAACTGATTTTGGCCCAGTCGATGGATATCTTAAGTACTATTATATCCAACCGCGGATCCAGGGGGGGGGTTAGGGGGGTCATGACCCCCCCCTAGGCTATGTAATCTCAAGTAGGGCAGTGAAATTTATTAATAAAATCTTTATTTTGCTAGCATAATTATAATTTCAAGTGGGCCGTGACCCCCCACTGGAGCAAAAGTACCATACCTATAACAAATTTAGGAAATGACCTTTTTTTTTTTTTAGGAAAAGTGTAGTTTCCAGATACCAAATTTTTAAGATGACCTTTTTTTTTACTTTGTGAGCCCCCCCTGGTGCCAAGGCTGGATCCGCCCTTGATTATATCACATTATTTTGCTTTTTCAGAAACTATTTTATCACGCCGAGTGCAATATTATAGACTTAGAGCGTAAAATAAAAAATCAAAATGGGACGAAAAGAGAAGTATACCGGAATAGTGAATCGTACAAAAAATGTCTCCTTGCCAAAGCACGTAACATTAAGAAGTAAGTATTTTTTATGTATAAATTGTAACATTCGGTCTATTAATAAGCCGTAATTTGAGCAGTTCGGTCATTTTTCCATCTTATGGCAATACTTCAGTCAAATTTCTGGAACTTACCGACGAGGTCCTATTTACTCCACGGGACATGGTAGCCGGAAACTGCCGAACCAACACGAATTGTTTGAAAGTAATACAAAACATTGCATCAACATTATAATTGACACTAATACAATCATACAGTCGTCCTCGTTACACTTCGGAATGGTTCGGCAGTTTCCGGCTACCATGTCCCGTGGAGTAAATAGGAGCTCGTAACTTACCGATGGTCGAATGACCAGATATGTAATAATTTGATAGTTCATTTTAGATATTGTTGACTCACTTTCTTCTTATCACTAAGAGCGAGACAACCCAACGTTGTTTTGAGTGAAAGTTTTTATGGTTTTGTTCACCAGGGCACGTCGTTGTTAAAATTCGAATGTTTTAAAACAGGTTCAAGTGTTGACAAAAAAAACCATTGGAAATTAGATTATCCGGCAGTAAAATCCACACAATTTTCCACACTATTTTCGGATTGTTAAAAATGTTTTATAATACCATTATCGGAACAATTTACTTAGGAACCACCATCCGTTAGTTTACCAGCGACATACTTACAGATATTTTAGTATCTCTTTTATAGTATTGGCCCAATAAAAAAAATTACATTATGTATACCTTTCAAAGGTTACAGATATATCTTCAAAATCTCGTCAATTTTCAGGTCACGGAACGCTGTCCCGGACCAAATGAATGCAGCTACTTCTAAGTCCAGAGTTACTGCAAAATTAATCGATACATCTCAAGACCAACCGAGTCACAACAAGGATTTAGATTCAAAGAATATCTTAGCATGCGAAACTTCCAGATTAGAACCAACGACTGACGGGACAAAAATATCTGGAAGGCGTGTTTTTAATATGATGTGGTTATCTTCACATCCTTTTGATACCATGACATATAATCTTGACCGTCCAGTTTTAACCCATATCTTCCCAGACATAGAAATAGCCGTTAGATTTTCATGAAAATCATACCAGGGACTATTTACGGTATATGTATTGATAAATAAGTGTCAAAAAATTTTTTGGATTTTTGGATTTTTAGTTATAGAACCGTTCCAATAATGGAACACTGGGAAGATACATACATGTAACATTTGGGCTTTTGTATGGGAAATCAAAAACGATATAGTGCGCAGTAAAGTACTTTATGAAGAGATTTTAAAATTTTAATCCACAATTTATAATTTATAAGCCTTGTATAAAATAATACAATAAAAAATCTTCTTCTTCTTCTCTTTTATAGACACGGGAGTCTGTTTTATCAGGGTTATCATCTTGACTTGCCTTGTTCCAGGTTTCTTACCATCGCTTGAAGAGTATTTTTGATCAGCGCAGCCCTTTTAGTACCCTCATGCAGGGCAAGATAAAGTATTCTTACTTTTATTTAACTTCTCAATACATGTTAGTGCCAACAAAACATATAATAACAAAATTATAACGTACCCACCTGACCACGTTGTTCGACTTATTAGATCTTTCAAATTACTGTGTTTCTAATTCGATCACGCAGAGATTAACCATGGAGTGTTTTCATTTTAGATGTTCTAAGCATGCTTTTTGTTTTGACAGTGTCTGCCCTGGATAAAATTCCATGTGTTTTATAGATACGAACCTTCTGTCTGTCCTCATAGCATTGTTTCTCCATATTATGACATCTTTCAAGCAGACTGCTTCTGCGGCAGCTTTATCAACCTGTGACCTTACTAATCAGGCTAGAAGGTTACTTCGCTATTGACTGTAAAGCAAAGCACTTCAATAGCTTGCTGATGCAGGATTTTCTCCTGTTTTAGAGATATAACATCTGCTTCAATGTTATTCATAGCGTTCTTGACCAAAAAAAAAAATCACCGCATCCTGGTAGTATTGTCACTCATCAAGTCCAATGAATTAATTTTTTTCTGTTTTTGAGCGTAGCAGACCTTAGGTGGAATCCGATGGTTAAGATGATTTTGCAGATCCTTTTTGAAAATCGACGTCATTCACCTTCAAAGTAACCATACAAACAACGTTTTCTTACTGTGTAAGGTTCAGTTGTACCAGCTGTGTCCGCATATTTTCTTTACATAAAATACTTTTTTCGTTTCTAGATGTTTAAATATTTAGTACACTATTAAACTACGACCAAAAAAATAAATTTCCAACAATAAATAATTTTTTTGCATGAAAATAGTACAAAAAATTTACATTGGCATATTATCCCAGTGTTCCAAAAATGGAACGGTTAGGAAAATGGACATGAAAATACCTACTTATAGTCATCTTTATTTTTATTATTTTTTATAATGATAAAAGAGACAACAATAGAACTGGTAATGTATTATTTGAATGTGAATTATAACAAACAAAAAATATACGGACATTTTACAACGAGCAATGTTTTTCCACAAAATCTGCTATAAAGAATGCTTCATAACAGAAAAAAGCAGATGCGAATATCGTGCAACAATATCTCTAACTATAGCCTATTAATCGAAGATTTTAAGCACATAAAAAGAAACGAGTTGCGCATTTCCAAAAAAATAATAAAAATTGTTAACTAAACCGTTCCAATAATGGAACACTGGGAAGATATGGGTTAAAGGAGGAGTTCGACGGCAATGAATCTGCACACATGCAATATATATGTACATAAGATATAGCATTTCTTTTTGTATGAATTTTGTAATTACATTTTTTTAATATGCCATTAAAATCAAATATTAAAAAAGTGTATTTTTCCCGTTCCCATTTTATAATCATATAATCTGAAATGGTGGCAATTAGAATGAATAGTATGTGAGTGTTAGAAGAAATTAATTAATGGTGAGAACTCATGTTTAAAAAAATCTGGTAAAAGCAATGTATACCTGAATGTAACGTAAAATTAATAATGTCGCTTTAACCAAATACATGTTTATCATCATTATCGGCATTATCATTATCATCACTATCATCCACCGTTGTTCAAAAATTCCAAACACATTGCAGTCAAAAGAACATTGAGGTTTTAAATATTTCGACGCATTCCACTAGTTTCCGACCCCTAACTCTACACTTACATACGTACAAATATTGTAAGAGTTAAGTAGTGGATAGAGTCCGCCCTAATTTTTATGCCCCGCCCGAAATTGACTTTGAAGTCAGAGCTGTCACGCTCTTAATATAGTGCGTGTCTATAATATAGTGGTGAGCATGTTTGCGTCTTCCTGCTCCAAGATAATCAGTTCTTCATCTGATTTCTGGTAAAGCAATGCCAAAAGTTTAGGAGGCATTTCATTTTATATGAAATGGACCTACCAAGTACTATCTATCAGCCATAAGCCCTAAAATATCTAAGATCAAAATCATTTTATTCGTAGGAAGTCCAAGAAAACCTTCGTTGTCTGAAAACAAAGAGGTTCTGCATTGTCAAATTATTATATTTCCTTAGTAAATTTTTTTCCCATCTACTATGTGACGTTGATTCATCTCCTTAGTGATAGTGTCAATTAGCGAACTCTTTAGATTTATCCCGAAGAATATTGCGGGATGGACGAGAAGCCCTGAAGAATTAGGTGGAGCAGGAAATCTTGTAATACCCGGGAATTACAGCAGAGAGCTGTGTTAGTATGACGGCAAGTATACCCACGTACTGAACCACGGGGTTGAAGTTACACTGATCAACTAATCTAGAGAGGGCGTAGAAAATGGTTACATTATTTTAACTCTCCAAATGGAACTCTTTTTTCTAGACTTTCAGTACGTTACGTATTACATAACTTACCAAGAAAATGGGAGATGAAACTATATAAACCCAGTTGTATGCAGAAAGATCAAATAAATCAATTTTCTTCAAGTATGAGAAACATTTCCCGTAGTTGGATCACTGAGTATAAATGTTATTAGAGAATCTTTGTGGATGCGCAGAATCAAAAATTGGTTCCTTTATTCAACAGCCACGTGACTGGAGATAAATTATCAATAAAAAATTCTTTTTACTTTCATCTAAAAGCACAAAATAACACAGCAAAGATCATAGGTACTCTCTTTAAGTAATTATATGATTAAAATACATATAGGTATGTAATTCCTCTGTGGTAACGCTAAATTATTATTAAAAATAAAAATCGAATAATGTCACACGCCGCCACCGACAAACATTACAGTTTGTATGAGTTTAACAGCAGTCACGTGGTACTTGTTGCAACCATGCGCAGTAGACATTATTTCTCAAGTATTATTTCTTCTCAAAGGAATAGATTTATATTTTTTGTCTTAAATAATTAATCATAGAAAAAAACTTATCAACATTTTAAATTTGACGTATCCATCGTTTTTGAAAGAAAATAGTAAAATAGCACTCGCTCAGCCTTTGACAATGGAACCTCAATATTGTTCAAAATTATAATCTAAATTAGTGTTGGTCGAATTACGATCACTGGTCTTTGTATTTTTGATAAACCCTCCACTCTATCAATAGCTCTGTGGGCATCAATTTGAAGAGAGCTGTGCAGGAAACCGCAATAGGATCACTCTGCTCCAAGATAATACGGGGACTGGAATAATAATAAGGCCAGAGAATGGATGGATGTGTCTACTTGCTGGAAGAAACGTGTCTTCTTGGAGAGGCGGGAGTCTGCCCTCCTCGGAGGGCTAACCTCGGTGGGCTAACCGATAACTAGGCATTTGATCTTACCATAATAATTCAGTAAAATTTGGTTTAAATGGGGTCTATTTTTACAACAATATATACAAAAAGGTAACATGTTTCATATGTGACTTATTTCCTACTACACCGCCATCTCTTGGATTTTTTTTTAAATGTTACCCAACTATAGAGGAATTGTTTTTATTACAAACTTATGACCCGTTGGACTCCATCCCGCATCCGAATCAATAATAATTATTATTACATACACAATGCACTAATTTTAATTAAGTTTTCTTCGTGTCGTAAACTGCATTTTATTCATGTAGTAAGTCGAAATTGTTTTATTATTCTGGGATGGGCCGAAGGTCGACGGGCGGGTCAGCTAGTCTATAATATTTCATGCTGAAACTTTCAACTCACGATTATGATTTGGAAAAAAATGACTTACACTATATACGCAAGTAATTTATTTCGACTGTTAGGAATATAATTATTGACTGCATAAAAGTCTTTATTTCTCGAGAGAACGATAAAAAAATATACAACTTCGAAACTTTGTTGCGTTATTAGAGTCTAATCGTTGCACTTTCGTCCAATAAAAAAACAGTCAGATGTCAATGATAGGTGTGTGATCAGTGGTTGTGAGTGAGTCACCTTTATTTGCTCAAAAAGTAGTCTTTGTCCACCTGAGGAAGGAAGCAGTGATGGTTTGTGATGTTGGTTGGTTGGTAAGATTGTGAAATAATGAATGCAAATATAGGATTACAAAAGGATTACATTATAAGGCTGAAAGAAAAGGTGTAATTAATGGCGATCGAGAATGACATGGATCGAACTCATCGATTTTGTCCTCGAGGAAGGCCAGGTCTTGTCGGTGGAATATGCGAATGAAGTGTATTTGGAAAGAAAAAAGTGGAAGTCTGTTCTCTACGCTTACCCTTTAAAAGACAAAGCGTGGTGGATAAAATTAAGGAATCAGGCATTAGCATTCGGAGCATGTTTTTCTTCGTAATTTTTATTCTTACTTCCGCTAACAATGATTATAATGATCTTGCCCAAATAAATGTTTATTAGAATGTCTCAGAAATCCCAATAGCTTGATTCCTCCTGATCCTTTGATCAACCATTTCTAAGTTATGAACTTAATATCACATGCCTTTAATAAGTCAGGGGACTCTTCCTATTCACAATTCATTTGGTATCTCTGATGAAGATAAATTTCGGTCTGAATGGCCTATTATCATTCTGAAACAACCTCACATGAGCATCATAATAGGCCATATTTAACAATAAGATGATGCCTTTATCTCTCCCAAATACCTTTTCGTTTTAACATTAGATCAGGATTCCTTGTACAGTGTGTGCTGTATTTATTGTGATTCTCAACAGATGTCTTCTGACAGCAAATTAAGAACTAGATGGGAGAAGGTTTATGTGTGCTATTTTATAAAAAATACAAGACTACTTTCTCATGTTCTTTGTAAAATATCATTCATAACTATTTTGTCAGAGGCATTCTTCGCACAAATTATATTCTTCGATGCATTCTTTTTTTATCCGTAGCTTTCGGTTCGTGAGTCGATCAGTGGCAATCTGGCCTCTGCGTCCCTAGTGTACAAAAAGCCTAACAATGTGTACAGAGAATCGATCAAAAAAGAAAGCCGAGAGTCTTTAAGTTACCCGAAATCGCACAATATTGATAAAATGGTTCTCCTCGCAGTCCAAGATATTCCAGGCATATCACGCTTCCGGGGCATATCAAACGTGTCAATGATTGTGCATGCCTCCAGGCCACGTGGGAAGACAAGGACAATAACAAGACAGATGTTCGTTGTCACCACAATTTCCCCGTCAAGATTTTCGATAGTTTTGCCATACCTAGTGCTTTTAGTCATGCCAATGTTTCTCCTAATTTCGAAAGGTACACAATTTCCTTGACAGTTTTGATATTGATCAGGCCATTCTGCACATACAGTCCACTATCTCGCTCTATTCGATAAAAATTTTAGTAACGCATAACATTTTTGTTTTTGTCACTTGAAACCTTTACACACCTGCTTCTTGAATTCACTTTATAGGACAAAGTGAGTTCTACTTCAATCGTTGTTCTGAACATAAGGTAGGTTTGTTAAGGATAATAATATTACCTATATACTAACAAAAGGCGGATCTTCACTGTTCCAAATCACAATATTATCTTATATCTTCCCAAGTTACAGGAGCATATCTCCTGAAGATGATACAAACAGGTATCTACCAGTATCCGTTTGTCTCAAGTCGGAACTGAATCTTGTGTTGTGCGAATACAAAAACAACCCTCTGTTGAAAATTTGTATCACTATTATCTTAAATATAAAATAAAGTCGGTTTAGTGTAAACACTTAACTCGAGATCGGCCGAAAAGATTCTTCCGATATTTGATTTATTGGATTTTTCTCCGCTCCGGATAACAGAATAACTATTAAAAAGTTGAAATTGAAAAATAAACAATATAAAATAATATAATATTAAAGTAAGTAGGTATGGAACGGATTTCCTGCGACGCCAACGCCATCTATGATTTTTTTTAAGACAACAAAATTATTGTTTTCCTGACAACCATTGACATTAAAAATATTGGTCTGGTTCGCAGTTTTTTTATTTTTTTACATTCTCACATATTTTAAACGTATTTTTGTATGGCCTACCCTACATAAATTCCAATCCAATCCAAACTCCCTTAAGACCCCACTTAGGGGCATAGGGAGGCAACAAGAGCTCTCCATTGCGCTCGATCTTGGGCAACATTAATGACCTCCTCCCACACCATGTCCAGATCCTCAGCTCTGCTTCGAAGGAGCGGAACACAGTATGAGAGGGTCTTCCTCGTCCCCGGGACCCTGATGGGAGGAAGAACAGCGCTCTCCTCGGCCAACTGTCATTCGGCATCCTTAACACATGTCCCAGCCAAGTCCATCTCCTCCACATAATAGTAGAGGTTAGAAAGTACAAATTCGAAATCAATATTCATAGTAAGGACTACAGGACAACGCAAAGTTTGTCGGGAAAGGGTGTATTTTACTAGCATTTGTAACACGCAATGAATATAAAATAAATTAATTATGAATAAAAAAAAATGTACTTTTTTTTAAAAGATGTCGTTTTTTAACGATACAAAAAATGATATTTTTTCTCCTTGGCTCAATGTACGAGTATATCATTATAAACCTCATACTAGGGGAACTGAATTACTCTCTTGTATTGTTGTATTATCTTCCACAGTCAATTTTAAAAATCTCTTTCATTGTCTCACCCATTGAAAGCCGCGTGGAAATATTCAAAAGAAGGATTTTCTTGAACTGAAGCCTTGTCATTGGAGAAATAATAAATGATTCAAAATAATATAAAAATTATTGTGTCTATTCTTTTCTTTAACATTTTTTGCCTGTTAAGACGCGTACACACGAGCCACTTAGCGTAATATAAATGATACAGTTGAGAGGTTCGCGAGTTGAGATTGGTCGCCAGTGCAACGGTTCACCGTTAACAATGCGTTGCAAGCTCGCGAACCAGGTGTTAACTAAATTACAAAAATTTATCCAACAGGAAACAGAAGCTATATAATTAAAAAGTAGAGAGACAAAATAAAATATTATTCTTACATTTTAGAAAGAAACGGAACTTTTCTTTCTCTTTCTAGTGTGTAAGAATAATAATATAATAATATTGTGTATTGTCTCTAACTATTATGTCCTATCAGTGCTATAATAGAGTGTAAAGTAGGACCCTCAAAATTCCAATGCTAAACAAAGCTTGAGACATTTGAGATGTAAAGAAGAATGCTGCGCATCTCATGGGTCGACACTGTTGACAGGGTGTCTAACGTGAGAGTTCTGGGCATAATGCAAAAGGCAAGATACTTCCTGAGACATAAGGCCGCATATTTTGACCACATGCATACTATGATTTTTAGTTGCAATAAGTGCTGTAATAGTTGATGACAAATTTTGCTGGTGTGTACGTACCTTAAATTCTACTAGGTATTATAGTTCCTAATGAAAACTTTCAAAAGATTTTTGCGTAAGCTCGTTAATCACGAAAAATGACAGTCGCACTTTTTTGCTCGGTTATAAAACATCGCAATAAATAGCGTTGTCATTATTTCAACCAAGTTTCTTTTCAGATGTCTCATTAAAAAGCCTATAGTGATTGAGTAGTTATAAAATTTAAGTTATGTTTTGTTACATACGCTCACAGAATGGGACTTTCCACACTATCATAGTTCTGGAACTGGGAATACATTTTTTTATGCCATGACGTGTTTCCAATTTCATGAGGGTCCATTACGAAAAGAAATATTTATTCTTCCACTTTAATAAGATCTACATATGTCATCTTGGTCATGTTGTTGAAGGCGCCACTTGCTATACCGATACGTATCGGGAGCTCAGCCCCGAGGTCACCAGAGGTGGTAATGGTTGCTACCGGTACTTAAATTTATCCACCCGGGAGACCTGGTGACCGTCGATAGTTATCGGGGCAGGCATTACTCGCCATGAGCTCCGTCTTACTGGCATTGACTCGAAGGCCAAGGCGTGCTGTTTCGTCGCAGAGTCTTGAAACACTGCGCTGTAATTCCTCCACATATGTAGGCTCTGTAATTTCAGGAATATAGCTAGGCTTTGAGACGTGGACGCCCAGCTGTTCTTCCATATTTTAATGGTCTTCCCGATGGTCAAAACGAATCTGTGCTCACTCTAAGTGAACATAAAATATACTCTTTGACTGTTTAACAGTAAGCTACTCAAAACTTGTGTCGTGGAAAAGAAAGATAGTCGGCACCCGGGATCGAACCCACGTCTTCCGAAGTATACAGTACGAAAGCTGGTGGCTAGGCTTCCATATATCTTTCTAAGTTATTTCAAACAAATTTTCCTGATAGACGTTGTCCTGTAAACCTTTCTATGAATATTAAAATACGGTTAAAATATGTTTGAGTGTTAAAAAAAATACTTCTGAAATTTCGATAAAATCCACAAAAAATTTGCGTAGGTATCAATATTTTTAAATACAATGGTTGTCGTCAGGTAAACATTAATTTTATAGAAAAAATAACAACTAATGACTCTAACAATTCATTACTAATGTTCGATTTTTAAATGGAACAAACCACTACGGGCTTACGACCGTCTTCTACTGTTATTTCGAAGGCTGGCTTAGTGTGATCACTTTACGTTAACAACGTTCGCCATTAGGTGGTAATGTTTAAGTCTTCAAAACTCCTAATCATGAGAATTTGTTATAATTTTTTTTCATGGATGATGTTGGCGTCGCAGGACATCTGTTTAATACTAAGTTTTGTATTTTTCAACTTTTCAATAGTCACTCTGTTACACGGAGCGGAAAAGAATCCAATAAATCAAACATTGAAAGAATCTGTTCAGCCGATCTGGAGAGTTAAGTGTTCGCACTCGCACTAACCCGACTTTCATTTATACTTTAAATGATATACATAATACAAAAATAAAGCCGCGTTAAAATTTACCCGTCAACCAACGTAAAAGACCCCATAATTTTCGGAAGAAATCGCCACCCCGAAATGGTATTCTTAATTACGCCACTATAATCCTTCTGTAGGGGGAGGTAGTGAGTGGGCCTCTGGAGTGGAACGGGCAAAATGGCTGGCTATCATTCATAGGAGATTTCAAAAGCCACGTTTTAAAAAATTGCGATATAATTCGGTTTACCAAAAGAAGGGAGGAGAGAAAGAAAAATGAAAGAAATATGTAAATGATAAGGAAAAGATTTTCGAGTAATGAAGCCGTCGTTTCGAAGGTTTTTGTGATGAAAGAAAACAGAATTAAGGATGTTTTATTGTCCTTACACCGAGTTCCGGTGTTTTGTTCATGAAAATACGCAGTTTTTCGCTACAATACGATATTATTCTTTTGAAGGGTTTTGTCTATCACAAAGATTTATTATCTTTTAAGAGATTGACAATGTAAGAAAAATATCATCAATTTAGTGGTGAGCTTAATGAGAATGTATCAAAATGTATAGATTTTTTGTCAATTTTGGTACATACTACAATTCACAATGGGTTTTTAAAACTATTTTTAATTACAAGCAGATATATATTGGAATAAATGCTGTAGAAATAAGATCACTGCGTAGAATATGCGGAAAGAGACTGATTGATAAGGTGAGGAATGATAATATCAGAAAGGAATGTGGAGTGGATGTTTGCGTAGTGACTAGAATGAAAGTTAATAAATTAAGGTGGTTTGGACATGAAGAGAGAATGACTAAAAGGATATAATTATAAATCTGAAAGAATGGGTGCACGCAGACGAGGCCGACCTCGAATGACATGGTCCGACCATATCGGTGGCATCTTACAGGAGGGCCAAGTCAGGAGCAAAAGGAATAGAAGAGCATAATTGTATGCGGAATGTTATGCGTTTGGAGGAAGCGAAAGAGGTTTGTTTGGATGGAAAAGAATGGAAGTCATTTACTCTCTGCCTACCCCCCTCGGGAAACGGCGTGATGGGTAAGTATTAAGAGTTTTAAAGGTTTCCACAATATCTTATGTACCTATGTAGAAATGGCAAGTAACGAATGATCTCGAGTGGCTTGTTTACATCAGCTTCTTGATTGATCTCGGGGGCATTTCGAGAGTTGGAATGATTGTTCCCAGAAATAGATTGCTGCTCTTTATGTTACAGCTCGTTAAATAAAATCTGAAAAAATGGGGACACTGTATGGGAAAAATAATGTATTCTTCAATTTTCCTCGCAATTATTCTCTCTTTTCTAACCGTATTATAAAATATAATAATAATACCTAATGTATTCATATTTGCGAGTTCAAACGATTAACCCCGGTGAAACTAAAAGAAATAATAATTTTCCTCGAAATCATTATTCCTCGGATATAATTCCCGAAATGTTTTAACTCTTTGATACCCCGCCTCCCCAAATTGTCCACCCTCCCTCCTTGCATCCCTCGAAGGGTAGGCAGGAATCATATCCCTATATTCGTTTAAGTGCTACTTTTATTCTACGCTTCCCATCCGCTCTCTGTCCGTTAATTTGATTGTGAGATCAAAAATCAAGTTAAAACACCAACGGAGTAATACAAAGATAAAGAAAATTGTATTTACGATGTAAATTCCTTTAGATATTTCCCGTTTGGTGCTTATATTTTAATATCATGAAGGTTTTATATATTCAATACTAGCTTTCCCGACAGACGTTGTCCTGTGGACCCTTTGGTCCTAACCAGAGGCGGCCCGTTCATTGTGCACTGCGCCTCCAGAAACAAAAGTAAAATATTCGATTGTTTGGGCCGAAGGTGCTTGGTGGTATTTAATACAAAAAGTAAAATAACTAATTAAATAATAACATTAAAATATCAATTCTAAAACGTCCATATTTCATTCGTATTCAAAGACGGGATCAACGCGAGAATGTAATTACATGCGCGCAATTTGGTTGACTTTGTATGAAAAATTTCTAAAACGCCCGAAACGGTGGAGTAAGTTACATGGGCTGCTGTAAGAGTGGCAATTACGTATGCGAGAATGAGAGGGTGCATGTGCAATAATTTTATTGTTAGATTTTTTCAAAAATGGCGTCGCATGAAATTCGTTTCATACTAACTTTAATATTATATTTTATATTATTTATTATCCATTTTTCAACTTTTTATTAGTTATTCTGTTATCCGGAGCGGAGAAGAATCCAATGAACCACATATCGGAAGAATCTGTTAAGCCGATCTCGAGTTATAAGTGACCCGACCTTAATTTGAAATTCGTTATAAGTGACCCGACCTTTATTTTGAAATTCGTTTCATACTAACTTTAATATTATATTTTATATTATTTATTATCCATTTTTCAACTTTTTATTAGTTATTCTGTTATCCGGAGCGGAGAAGAATCCAATGAACCACATATCGGAAGAATCTGTATAGCCGATCTCGAGTTATAAGTGTTCCCACTAACCCGACTTTAATTTATATTAGAGATTCACAGTGTAAGATACTTTTCAAGACGGTTTTTAGTTGTGTCAATGTGTGGATAGTATAAAATCTGGATAAAATTTTGTATCAACTAAAATTTTGACTGCTTGCTGGCTTGGCCATATTCTCCGCATGTTCCATGGCAGAGATCACAGCCATAAAGATTAGACATTAAGAAAAATTGATATATTCATATCCTGGCGACAAATACATGACAGCAGTCGCAGTCTTTAAATTTGGTTGCTCTTTGGTTGTCCTTAATATTTTCCAACTTTTATCTCTATATTTCATTTATTATAATACTTCTTTTCTTATGGTTTCAATCTTTAATATTCTTGGCTATTTCTATTTTTTTTTTAAATTTAACTTGATATATTTCTAATTTACTTATTGTGTTATTGTTATTGATTATTTTGATTGTTTTTTCTATTGTATATTGTATTGCATTAGCTATCCTCGATACAGGTTTACACCTAGTGAGGTAGCATTTTCCTTGTTATTTGTATTTTGTAATGTTAATTAGGTAGTAATAACTTATGTTAATTTACTTATGTAAGCACAAATGATTGTTATGTGATTTCGAGTAAATAAATAAATATTATTATAAAAAATATCTACTTGTTGTATACATGAGATTTTTCGACATTATGAAGATGTCGAGAATTCTCATGATTAGGAGTTTCGGAGACTTAATTATTACCACCTAATGGCGAACGCTGTTAACGTAAAGTGATCACACTAAGCCAGCCTTCGAAATAACAGTAGAAGACGGTCGTAAAATCGAATATCGCTAATGAATTGTTAGGCTCATTATAGTTGTTACTTGTTACATATTAGTTCCACGAGAGTCATGAATACGCAAGCTTTGTCTACAATGTGGGTGGTACAATAAGGCGATAAAGGCCAAAAAAACGGACATTCTGATGTTGAACCCTTGTTATTTTTCCTTGCTTTTGCTTTTGAGCCTACCCTCTGCCCACCGTGGCATCATAAAATCATATCACTCTGTGAGTCAGAGTGAGGAACGAAGTGATTCGACAAGGAACCAAGGTCGCAGATATTGTCCAACGTATCGCTTCCCTCAAATGGCGGTGGACAAGAGACCAGGCAAAGAAATAGTCGAAATGGGTCGAAATCTGGAGACCCAGATTGACTGCCAGGAGCGTCGGGAGACCACCAATATGGTGGAGTGATACGTTGGGGTCAAATAAGTCCAGAAAGCCCAAGATAATGCGGCGTGTATGAGATGGAGGAGGTTTTTGTCCAGGAGTGGACGGGTATAGACTGATTAGAGGGATGAGTGTGAGAATGTGGTATAGGTATATCGTGTGTATTTTTCCACCCTGCTAGATTCTGGGTCTGGGTGTAGGGATCTCCCTGTATAGCATTGTATTCCCACACAAGCCACTAGTCTGGCGCTGTGTATTCGTAAAGAAATATTGTATTACTGCCAAGACAGATAGAGACACTGGAGCTTACAATACCGAGAATCGTTAAGATGCCCCCTCCCATTCCCTTCCTTCCCGACGGCACAGCCAAGCGCCATCCCGTCCTCCCGATTCCCACCTCTTTCTTTGGCTTGGAACCTGCTTTATATCTTTAATACATTTGCCATGTATACTTTGGGGACGGCAGACAAATTCGAAGAAATTACGCAACATCGAAGAAAATTAATACAGTTACATAACCTTTAACGATTAACTAATACAGTATGTTATGAAAACTAATGACTCCAACGAGTCTAACGAATCATTTCTGATGTTCGATTTTAAAATGGAACAAACCACTGCGGACTTACGACCGTCTTCTACTGTTATTTCGAAGGCTGGCTTAATATGATCCAACTCCAAACTCCCTTTACGCCCCACTTAGGGGCATAGGGAGGCAACAAGAGCTCTCTATTGAGGTCTATCTTGCTCAATGTTTATGACCTCATCCCACACCATGTTCAACTCCTCGAAGGAACGGAACACGGTATGAGAGGGTTTTCCACGTCTTCGAGACCCTGAAGGGAAGAAGAACAGCGCTCTCCTCGGCCAACTGTCATTCGGCATCCTCAATACATGTCCCAGCCATGCCCATCTCCTCTACATAATGTTACAGCAAGAAGACATTCAACTATTAATGGGATATAGGGCTATCTGCTGTAATTTTTTGAAAACAAGTATAGCAACCAAATTTAAAGACTGCGACTGCTGTCATGTATTTTGCGCCAAGATATGAATACATCAATTTTTGTTAACGTCTCATCTTTATTGCCTATTTTTACTATTGGTTTTGTTGGTACACAATGTTAATGATTAACCTAAATAAGGATAATCCGACTTAAGCTTCGAAAGGAAACGCATATTTTTCGGCATTTGTCTCTGGGACTGTACACTGGTGCGTTTGGTGTCCTATGTTTTAATATTGAGAACATATAATTTAAATTAGTCATGGTCGAATTTCGACCACTTGTATGAATAATTATTATTCGGGCCTTTTGCCATCTTTGCTGTTTTTTAAGAAAAAATCAACGATTCGATGCTGCGTTGGTACTCCCTAGATCACGGTAAAAGCTTCTTTCGCGTTTTCAAAATAACTTTATAATAACACAACGGTAGAGAAATGTAGCGCGGCATATCTCTCTCTTTCTCTGCAGAAGAATAATATTTATAAGAACTAAGACTAACTATATCAGGAGAGGAGCTCCTATTTTGTAGCGACCCTAAGCTCGCTCCTGGCTGCTGGCAATAACACGACGTTGGCATTGCTAAGATTCCCACTAACGAGTGCACGCCTATCTTGTTTTATACCCACTTGCGCTCGTCTTGCCCATAATTTGAAGAGGCGTTTGCTATTCGGATTTTAAGCCATTTTAATGTCAGCCAAGGAAATGCCGTTGGAACAGATGGATATTTCTAATAGAATCGTGGCATTTCGTATATTTAATTAAGTATTTCAATAGGTACATATTTTGTCATTAAATCTTTTTATTTTATTCGATGCGCATACAAACGTATTAAAAAATAAGTCATACATTAGAAAAGTGTTGAGCAATGGCGGGAATATCGACTTGACACTGATCACCGCTGCGTTTACACCAATCTTATATTATAAATAATGAAAGTCGGATTAGTGCGAACACTTATAACTCCAGATCGACTCAACAGATTCTTCCGATGTTTGATATATTGGATTCTTCTCCTCTCCGAATAACAGAATAACTAATAAATAGTAAAAAATGGATAAGAAATTATATAAAATATAATATTAAAGATTGTATGGAACGGAGCTTCTGCGACGCCACTGCCATATGGAAAATTGTATAACTGCAATAAATTATTGTCAACCATAGAAATTAAAAATATTAGTACGTACGAAGATTTTAGAAGAAGCAATGCCAAATTTAAAATACACATACGTGGAACAACTTTAGTGAATAGAAACCAAAATGTGATAATGACTTCGTTATTAAGTTTGGAAATTGGATCGGTATTGTGATTGAACGCAGAGTAACATTGGACGTATATTTCAGAGTAGTTCAGACCATGTTCTATATAGTTCGGAAATGAAACTCCTGAATCATTACTAAGCGACATCTTTTGAAATATGCACAAAACATTTTTATCTGACTTTCAAGGTAAGTATTAACTGAATGTATGTAATCGTTTGGTTATTCAATTGTTTTGTGAAATATTAGATAGATGGCATTATATGAAGAATATAGAAAGACCAACAGTTTGCCAATATTTTTATTACTCTGTCTAGTTTTTGAAAGGCACCCGTGGCGCCAACTTATTGTTTTTCTTGCAAACTTTGCTTCCGTATGGGTAAGAACACGTAGAAAGCCGATTCCGACCCGCGCCGACCGGCTCAAAGATTGTTTTCTATGTATATAAATTATTGCCGTCAAGTATATTATTATTCGAAGGCAACTCATTCTGAAAGAATGATTTGAGATTGTCAAGTTTAGTACATAATTTTGTTGCTTTATTTTTCATAGATGGAGTTGGCGTCGTAGGAAATCCGTTCCATACTAACTCTAATTTTATATTATTTTATATGAAATTTTCTTTTTTTTTTTTAACAGCTATTCTGTTAGGGGGCGTTCAAGTATTACGTAACGCAATTTGGGGGGGAGGGGGGGTCTTGCAAAACGTTACTGTGCGTTACGAGGGCGGGAGGGGGGGTTTGAACAACTCGTTACGTAACGGTATTTTTTTTTCTTAAATAAAAAAAATTGGGAAATAAATCTTCCAAGTTGGGCAATCCTTTTCGTTTATGTTTTACGGGGAATCCCTCGATTGTACTGTACGTCATTTTTGTTTTTTTTTCTCCGAAGTTGGGCACCCTTTTCGTTTATGTTTTACGGGAAGTCCTTCGATTCGTACATCATTTTTTTTCTCCGAAGTTAGCAAAGGAACCCTTTTCGACAATGTTTTACGGGAAGTCCCTCGATTGTACCGTACGTCATTTTTATTTTGTTCTCCGATGTTAAAGCTTTTGGTGGAAACACGTAGAATGCCGAATCCGACCCGCGCCGACCGGCGCAAAGAATGTTTCTATGCAGTTGAATGGGGATATGCACAGCAAAAGCAGAAACCTGCTTTCCGGCATGCCCATTTAAATGCATTGAAACCATAGACAACATTATTTGCGCCGGTCGGAATCGGCTTTCTACGTGTTTTCACCCTAAGCGTAAGAATTTTTCGCTCTGCGAAAAAAAGAACCTTTTTCGTTTAAGTCTTACGGGGAGTCCTTCGACTGCATTGTATGTAATTTTTATTTCGCCCTCCCAAGTTAGCAAATCTTTTATTTTTTACGGGGAATCCCTCGACTGTATATACTTACGTCATTTTTATTTTATTTTCGTTGTCAGCATTCGTTAGTGGTCAAAAGGGGGGATTTACATCATCAACTGGACTTGCCAACGCAGCTATGCCAAAATTTGGAAAACAGCAAAAGAAAAAATAAAGATAAATTTATGGAACATAGAAATAGTATTTTTTTTCTCCGAAGTTAGCAAAGGAACCCTTTGAAACTCTTTTATTTTTTTACGAGAGTTCAGTAAAAAAATAGTCTCTTGGGTGTTACGTAACATTTAGGGGGGGGGGGGTACAGAAAAACGTTACGGCGCGTTACATGGGGGGAGGGGGGGTCAAAAATCTTCAAAAATTGCGTTACGTAATACTTGAACGCCCCCTTATGCGGAGCGGAGAAGAATCCAATCAATCAAATATTGGAAGAATCTGTTCAGCCGATGTCGACTTATTAGTCATTCATATATAACCCGACTCTCATTTATGTTATAAGATATGAAAAAATATATTTATTCCTAAAACACCAAATTTCTACCCACACATTTCTTGCATATTCTTCTTCATTCAATCCGATCGCACATAATTTTCTTATTTAAATTCTTTTTCTTAATATCGAAAACACGTAGTCCTTATTGAGTATATGTATTGTATTATTCTTAATACGTTATAGAAAACCGAATGATACAGAAATAAGAAGCAGGTAATTTTATATAAGTAAGATAAATAAATACATATATTTTCTTTATATGAATATAAAAACCGTAGTATAATATTATGATAAAAAGAAGAAAAAAAACGGAATTCATATTTTCATCAGCGAGATAAATATTACTTCAGATGAGACCCAGTGGCGTGGAGTTGCAATTCTTTTTTTTATATTCGATTTAATTTTCAAAAATCATGAATTTATAGCCACTAACCCATATTATTAAAAATTTTGTGAAAGTGCAACTGTGTGTTACTTAATTCATAATAATGAACTTTCCCTACGTAAATACACAAACCCTCCAAAAATTATTAAGAAAGTATTTTAAATTGCTTTAAATAAATATTTCTAAAACAAAAAAGTGCAAATTTCATCTAAATAGGTATTTCGTTCAAACAAAATTCACATATTTCACCTATGTCCATATGCTCACTACTGGAAAAATAAATTATTAAAGGTAAAAGACCCTTTATTTTAAAAATTCATACCGGTCCCCAATGACAGTAAAAAGTGTGCCGGGCTGCACACAGAAGTTCGGGTTTTATAAAAAAAACTCATTTTCTCAGATAATTTGTTGTTCGCATATTCGTTTGATCAAAACACATTCCTTGGTAATTCTCAGTTTCCTGTGGGGCTACTACGAGTTTTATCGAAAGCTAATTGCACGCAAATATGCGTTTATTAGCGTGCAATTTGTGTTCTAAAATCAAACGATCGAATCATTCGATCATTTTAGTATGAAAATTTTTCGAAACTCTTTCGATGATCGTTTCGATATTCGATCATCGAAAACTAGGGCTACAGATGGGGAGTAGTGGAACAACTTAATGCTGTTTTATGTTCTTATTGAAAAAAAAATATATGTGTAAAATGCCCATCGGAACCCACTCAATGTGTGCTCGCGACCCATAGTTTGGGAATAATTGCACTAGAGAATTATAATATATTATGTGAAACAAGTTAGAAAATAACCTACATATCTGATTCAATACGCATTACTAGTCAAAACAAGACGTCATCTAAAATCAAATCTCGCGCGAAAAGGTAATCCATAGAAATATTCATAGAAATAAATAGATTTCAGTATAACAACACTGTTATAATCTTTTTTGTAGCCATCTCTTAGATAATTTTCAATTGATGCAGCTGTCAAATTCTTTCATCCACTACATAACTTTATCTTATGGACGGATACTAAAAACATTTATCTGCACATTACAATACTAAAATACAGTCAAGTGTGCAAGTTAAGTGTTCGAAAATAGAGTCAAATCGTTGATTTTCAAATATATCACATGAATTTATTTAATCTTTATTTTCGAAAATTTAACTTGCACGCTTGACTGTATTTTTATATTGTACCGTTTGAATTTGGGCAATTGTATATTGAATGTGAGAAACTTATTTTCTTGATAATGTTGTTGTTAATTTTTATTGCGATGTTTCTGAATGTTTTAACTGTTTTTTTTTTTTTTGTATTATGTTGTATGTCACATTTGTTCATTGATATCTATTTTCTTATGATAATTATTGTCAACCTCGATACATACCCAGGTCAAGCGAGGCAAAAAACTTAATTGTTTTTATGTGTTGTGTCAATCGTTTTTTTATATTATTCTCTTGTAAAATATTCAAATTAGTAAATTTATTATTAATTTTTATTATTGATGCGTTGGGCCTAAATATCCCCTACATAGTGCGATGGGTAAAAAATTGATTGATTTCTCACCCCACGTCACTGCGCCGCATAACATATTCGCTTGAGTACGGCAAGGCAAGGCAACATAAGATTTTGCGGTATGTTGTATGTCCTTTGTATAGCTGTGGAATCTTCCTGGCTGAATGAAGCCCCTGCTCTACCGTCGGCTTCTCCTCTCCACGTTTTCTCCATCCACTCTTCACAAGCGGCCGACTTATATTCTTTATAAGTAAAAGAAAAAAAATAACATATAAAAACTTCTGCGTATTGCGGAGAAATTCCGTATTATGGTCACACTAGATTTTCTAATAACGTGGTTTCGCACAGCGAAATATGAAGTATGCGAATAAATAACTAGAAAATATAAAATTGACTTTCTTTTATTAGAATTTATTCTAATTTTGAAACTAAATTGGCGTTTGACAAAAACGCTAAGTTGTTTGATAGTTAGTGCAATTGACAGAATGTGGATGGAAATTATATGGTTTAAAATAGATGCATCGGTCGGAATCACATTGGTAATTAATTGAGGTAATTAATTATTATACAAATTCTAATTCAATATTCATACTTAGGAACACAGGACAACGTCTGTCAGGATAGCTAGTTTTATATAAAAATAATAATTTTGATAAGTATTGTGATAGTGGACTCACAACATGTAGGTACATTTACAAATACTTAAATGCGTCCAACCAATTTGTTTCGTAAATATTCTAGTTTGATTTTTAATAAGTCCAGTTTGTTACGAAAAAATCCCATTTGTATTGTAAATCCCATTTGTGAAAAAAATAACTATTTTAAATGATGAATTTTGAATTGAAATTAAAAAAAAACTATGTAAATAAATGTAGGTATAGGTACATTTGTTACATGACATTTTTATGAGATCCAAGCGGATGACTTAACTCAATATCGTCCACTTTTGTATGTTTCTGAGCCAAGAAACATGCTTCTTTCCGACCAATCTACAGTCCTCTATTTTCTTTTCATTTACTGAAAGATACACAACTTGAAGAATTCATGATTTGCATCACCAATTTTTGCCTTCATGTAAGTTTCAATAACTCATGCATAATATATTAGGTATTTATTATTAAGGTAATATTTGATATTTTTTAGGTTTTACCATAAAACTCTATTTTTAATGGGGTGCCTTGACGATTTCTCAAATCTTACAAATAGAATGTATTTAGTTTCCTCAAAGATTTTACAAAAATCTTCTTTTTATACTAAAAACAGAGGGAACCTAGATAATGTTTTGCTTTACATAAAAATATGGGCATGTCTATAGCCTAATAGCACCATCTTTTGAAAAAAAATCTTAAACATTATTAGGAAATGGACGTTGTACGAAATACCGTTATACGCAGTTGGAGTGTGGGGTGTCTTTCTTTCATACCTGAAGATATTTCGTTTACATATTCTTCATATTTTTCTATCAACTTATTATTATTAAGTATTTCGGTATATCGGGTATTTATAAGCATTTCTCATCTGCTCTGGTATGTTTGTTTGGTTCATTGCCTGTGTTTGAAGCGCTTGCGTCTCCTATGCGATCCGCCAGGGAACATGTGGACTAACAAAATATATTAAGAGATCCAAGAATTTGATTTGGATGGCGTATATATAGTTCATTATTTTGACATTTAGTTTTATTTTGACAATAGCAGTTGCTCATAACAGAAGTATTAACACATACTTCTTCTTCTTCAATTGGCACTCCTATGGGAGGTTGGCAACCATCTATGAATAAGTCTCACGGTCCTGGGCAAGTCTCACCAACTCTGCAGCCTCTGGCACACCAAACCACTGTCGTAATTCTTATGCCACAAGGCTCTTTTTCCTCGCCTGCCCTCTACCTTTCCTTGCACAATTAGTTGTAGGAGAGCACATTTATTATTGCAAAAGCTATGGCCAAAGTATGCGGTTTTTCGTCTTCTGACAGTGGTCAGCAGCTCTCTCTCCAGGTCCTCAGGATCTCCTTGTTTGTTACGCGATCCCTCAAGAAATGATGCGGAGCGACCTTAAAGTAGAGCCAGAGTTCAAATGCCTCAATCTCATTCATGGTTGAGACTTTGAGTTTCTAACCCTCCACTCCATACAGCAGCACTGCACAACACATATATAAATTTTTGCGGTCTAAATTAAAATATCGAAATATCAGACGGGATCCACTCCCATGTGGGACCCTTACGGCGATGTCGGAGTCCCGTCTTGGCTTTATATAATGCGAGTAAAAAGGAATCTCCAAATTCCTGTAATACTCGGGTGGTGGAGGGACTTATTCAATGCTGTTTCTAAAACAGGCATAGTGCTTGTATATCTACACGGATGACCAGTGTTAGTCCAGTGATTAGCCGAGTTAGCGTCTCTGTTTGAGACAGCTAACGAGCTCGCATCCTGCAGGAATTTTGATGATTTTGTATTTCGTAATTTTTAGTATTTCGACGAATTTGATGATCACCGGAATGGGGGCATCTCCAGAACCACAAAAGTTCGTCTGGTAAGGGCACTAGTCTTCAAAATATTTTCTTACGGGGGCGAGACATGGCCGATAAAAGCCCGGGAGAGACAGAGTCGATGCCTTCGAGATATGGTGATGGAGACTCGAATCCCCTGGACGGCCAGAAGAACCAATATGTCAATTTTGAGAGAGTTGAGCATAACAGACAGACTTTCCTCCTTATGTTTGAAGCAGATTTTCCATTTCTTCGGACACGTTGCCAGGAGAGGTGAAAAGGGCCTGGAAAAGTTGGTGGTCCTTGGTGGTGTCGAAGGATCGAGAGGCACGAGTTGGACAGACCAAATTAAGGCAGCTACAGGCACAAAAGTTGTTGGAGCAGTGCGCTCGGCGATGTGTCAGGAGAGGTGGAGGATAATAATTATACACGATGTTGTTACGGCGGAGAGAGTACCAGGTCACGACCCTCAGTAATGAGGACTAACGACGATGATGAAATGGCGAACGTTATTAACGTAAAGTATAAAAACAAAACGGCTTGGGATTAGAATGTTATATAACGAAAATACCAAGTTGCGGATTGATTAACCAACTATTTGATTTGATTCCTATTTTTTTCAAGTCATACATGAGTTCTTTAGTCTGACGTAAAACTATGGAATCGGTAAATTTATACAAGGCAAATAAAAGTTTAAAGAAAAATTATCTTTTGTATATTGTACAATGTTCAAAGTAAAAGAAATCCAATTGATTGTACATTGAATATACTTACATATTTAATTCAAAACGAAATTCGCTACAAATTGAATATTTTTGTAACCATTTTTTACTTCCTATTTTATAACCATGAGTTTAAAGCTTCTGTACATAACTAAGCATTTTTCTAACGAGAAGAAAAAAAAATGAATAAATAAACAAGCATTTTCAGATAATGCCTAAAAACACCGCTAGTCGAATAGTGGCGCATCTGTTCCTGAGGATGTAAATTATATTTTACGAGCGAGAGTGTAATTTTATTAACAACAATATTGTACAGAGAAAATAAGTAGATAATAAAAATTTTATACGCAAAATGATAATAAATGTAAGAACCATAATATTATTATTTTTATTGCGGTATTATAGAAGCTGTGTGTATTACGTTCACAGGAGACTTTCCCCTTTCCCGATAGAAAATCGACGGTTTAGAAATGAATAAAAAACTTTTCTGTATGAAGGGGTGATTCGACTTAAATTGGAACAAACGCTTTCAATATAATTTATGCAGTATTGCGATACTTTTAAATAACAAAGGCGTGATTGTTTTTTTTTTCTTATTCAACAAAGGTGCTTACATACGTTTTTCGAATTTGTTTTGCAATTTGATTTGAACGTAGTTATTTTTAATTTAATTAAATAATATAACTAACTAATAATTATTTTTTTATTTACATGAAATTGCACGACTTACAAACAAAAATGAACGATTGGCTGAAAATGAACGTATGTTGCCAATTTCGACGATGACCAACCATACGGATATTTGAAAAAAAAAATTAAAGCTTATGATTTTGCAATACTATAATATATATTTTTCAAATGAATCTGTGCTCCCTCAAAGTGAACACAAATACACTCTTCGACTCTTTCGCAGTAAAGAGGAAGATGGTCGGCACCTGGGATCGAACCCACGACCTTCGCATGAAACGGTAAGTACCAACCACTTCAATATTTTCATAATATTTACAGAATAAGTAAGTATTTATATTATAAATAAACGACTTTATTAGAGGGAGGCATGGCTGGGACGTGTGTTGAGGATGCCGAATGACAGTTGGCCGAAAAGAGAAGTTGCATATTATTATATTCAACTTTTTTATTTAGTGTTTAATTTGTGAATCGTAATGAAGTAAATAAAATTATTATTAACGAATTCAAAAACCAAAAATTTCATTAATATATATCCAATTTCATACATCAAACGTACCATTTGGTTTTAAAATTTCTCAAGATGAAGTAGCTTTTAGAAACAGCTTTTATTTATGGATCAATTTTCCTTACTCCTTATTTTTTCAACATGTATAGCAGAACTGTTAAAAAATATATAATCAGGAGTTAATCAACTTTCTTGTGTTCGTTGATTTAACACAAAACGCAGTTCGCTTGATTTTCACCATCCGGGCCTTACCCTGAATTTGCAACGCGATTATGATCCAAATGCAATCTCAACAACGATATTATTGAGACTGTAACATTGTGGTTGCTCAACAAGCATGGAAATAGTTCCACGATTAGTCTATTATTTAGAATACAGCATGGCCCTGCAAAAAAATATGAACAGGAATAACATGCTTAAAGCATTATCCACCAGTCAACCAGTTCTGTCCACTCTGAGACAGACAGACTAGCACTGAGTAGGAATTTCAAATGAAAAAATCTTCATGTTCGAATTTGAATCAAAAAATCTTTATCCCTTTACCCTGAGCCTGCATAGTGCATATGCTTTTGCCAAAAAATTGCTATTGTTCGTCTTTTACTTCTTACCTACTCATAGATACTTACCCTTTTTTGTCCATACAAGTTGTACAATTATTTATAACTAGCTTATACCCGTCTTGCTTTACGTTATTGATTCCGACTGTCAGGCTTGATCAGTAATATTATAAAAAATCAATCTCCAATTATTTTATTACATTTTCATACGGTAATAACAAGATTCCATTCAACGTTTACATGAGTAATTTTGTTTCCAAAAGATGGCTTACTGTCTTTTTTGAAAAATTTGTATGAATAAGATCCTAAAAAAATAGAGTTTTTTAAAAAGCTCTATATTAAAGTTAATGCAGCAAATTGTATTTAAGAACCTTCTCCGGCATTTTGCACGGCTCTGCGCAGATTCATATCTTACGTAGCATTTGTATTTTGAGCGTGATGCTCCGACATACGATAAAAAACAAACATACCTACAAACATTTCTGAATTATTATGTAGATATCATCACTGTCTGTATTTGACCGGCTCGGGAATGAAACCCGAGAAATCTTGCTCTGAAGTCAACACCTATTACTCCACAAGGCTACCGAGGTGGGTAATATTGTACGTATGGTAACATTTCTATGCCATCTATTGTATGCGATTAAGAACTATTTTATAGCAACAAACCAAAAAATAGAGTCAATTACGGATTTGGGCTAATTAATCTATATATAAAAGAATGTCAGGTTAGTGTGAACACTTATAACTCGAGATTGGCTGAACAGATCTTTATGATACTTGGTTTATTCGGTTATTCTGCGCTCCGATAATAGAAAAACTAATAAATCATCAAAAAAGGGATAGAAAATTTTATAAAATATAATGTTAAAGTAAGTATGGTACGGATTTACTAACAACAATGCTATCTGTGAAAAATTCCATAACAACACAATTTTTATTTACTTGAGAACCATTGAGTGGCAAAACATTGGTAATAGAATTTTTTATAGAATTACTTTCAAGCTTTTAAAAATATTTTCTAACATTCAAACATATTTTAATCGTATTTTTGGGTAAATTACAAATTTGAAATCAATATTCATATAGTAAGGACTACAGAAAAACGTCTGTCGCGAAAGCTGGTTTCTAATAAAAATTAGAAAAATTTCTCAAAAATCATATGGTTATAAGGCAGTTTTCTGCTCAACCATTGCCCTATCTAGTGATTCAAAGGGTTTTAACTGTGAACACCTTCCTAATGGGCAATAAGGAAGGGTTCCATTTCTCCCTAAAGGCTGAACGAAGGCCTGAAACCTGAAAGCATCGTCTTTCCGTAGGATATTGATTACCAAGATTTAATCAATGGAGGTCGTCTTCTTCGTAAAACAATATTTCCCTTGCAAAATAGATTGAATGCCTCACAAAACATCCATATGAAAAGTGTGGTTTTACTAAAACTTTAGGAACTCGCATACAGTCCATTCTATTTTGTATGAGAAGTCTAGCTTTCCCGACAGACGTTATACAAACTATGAATATTGAATTCGAATATGTAAAATGATAAATTGAATACCTATTTAACAAATATATTTTGACCGATGCATCTGTTTTAAACGGTTTTACAGGGCACATCCAGAGAAATACCCCAATTATCAAACAACTGTCAGTTTTTGTAAAACGCCAATTTAATTTTAAAATAAGAATTATTTTTATAGGTATTATAAAAAAAAACAATAAGAAGGTACTTTATAATTCTTTCTTTTTTCTTTTATAAGATCAGATCATTAGATGACTATATGCATTGATTATTTTTTCAAGTAACTATTATAATTTAAATACATTTTATCAATCCAATTATTCAACTCGAGATTCAGAACACAAAACTGCAGTTTTATCCCTATTGTGGGTGTTCGCTGGGATATGCTGTTCCTTAGGATATTCTCTGATTCCGTAATAAATTGTATTAATTCATTAATGGTAGCGAGTGATTGAATTAGGAGTATTGAAAGATGAAGGATGGAGGGAGTCTTAGAGCGAGGATACAATCAGTGGACGGCAGGGAAGAAGTAGAAGAGCCTAGGAGGTCAGGAAGAAAATTTGTATCAGAAATAGTCTTAGTATTTCTTGCGAATCGCCCATTTTAACATATAAAATTTAACACAATTGTCAATTTAAAGAATGATATGAACGAAAGTCGGGTTTGTTCGAACACTTATAACTCCAGATCGGCTGAACAGATTTTCATCATGTTTGGTTAATCGGATTCTTCTCTTTGCACAAGCTTATACATACAAGTTTAAAGAAAGAGGAAACTTTGTATATATAATATTATGTTGTTATTGTTGAATTGTATTGTAATTGTTTTTAACTATGTAAATGATCTCAAAGAGAAATAAAGAAAGAAAAGTATTGTGTAATAAGTGAAATGAAAAATGTATAGCAAATAATATAAAATTGAAGTGATTATGGAATGAATTTCGATACAAAAAACCCTATCTGTAAAATTTCTATTTAAACGTAATTTTTATTTACCTGACAACCATTAAAAAAAACTGCTATCCTAGGGTAGCCCAGAACTCACGGTATAATATTATAACAGTCTTTTCGTGTAAAACATATCTTTGCATAAAAATTCATAATTTTACGATTAAAATGAATTTATCCTTGGAATTATTATAGAAACTTTAAAATGATATCGACTATTGTAGCTTTTTATTATCTACTTTAGAACTACATATTCAATATTAATCGGTACTTTAAAGGGGACCCACTGAAGTTACGGACCTCAAATTTACGTGCTTGTATAGGAGCATAAGACCAACCCGTATACCAAATTTTATGAAAATCTAAGATTTTTTTTTTCTTTTTTAGCCCTTTTTCTAGAACAAGTGAAATTTTCTTTTGATACTTTAAGAGGATTCCCCTGAAGGTACAGATCTCAACATTTTACTGATTCATCTACATCGAGAGGCTAACCGTTCTACCAAATTTCAATCAAATCGGATAAGAAAACGTCGAGAAAATTAATTTCAGCGAAATCTTTTTTTTTTTTAAATCCTATCACAAGACTCGTGTATATTCCATATACTATGAGTCTATGAGTAATATTAACGCGATTTTTTTTTAAAGGTTTTAACAAGTATTATTCTAATTTTTAACATTGAAACGAAAAGTGAAAAAATCTAATTTTGAAATCAAATTATCTGTTGTTTGATAGTTGGCGCGATTGACAGAATCCGGATGGAAAATATCTGGTTTAAAACCGATGCATGCATCGGTCGGAATGACATTGGTTAAAAGTCATTTTTATCATTCTTTTAAATTCGAGTTCCATTTTCTTAGTTAGGTCACAGGACAACACCGTCCGTCGGGAAAGCTAGTTTCTGAGGAGACTCATCACGAATGCTGCCTACCAGTTCATAGTGTATACTTATACTTTCGAGGTCCAGTGGGGCTAGTACGAGTTTCATCGAAAGCTAATTGCACGCTAATAAGCGCTTATTAGCGTGCAAATAGTGTTCTAAAATCAAACGATCGGATTGTTCGATCATTTTTGTATGAAAATTTTTCGTAACTCTTTCGATGATCGTTTCGATTTTCGATCATCGAAAACTTATACTAGGGCTACAGGTTTCCGAGGCATTCATCAGAACACACAACAATCTCTATAGACATGAGTAATATTTTAATTTTTTAGAATACGTACATAAGAAGCTCATGCTAGTGCTTATTCATACAGATACATGAAAGAAAAAGATGGTCAACACTGGAAGGAAATATTAAAACATTTTATATTAATTTTATATTAAATATTAAAACATTTCAAAGATGAATGAGCATGAGGTGGACATTGGACAATTTCATGGTCCACGCGGACTTTACCCAGGTCTGTCCAAAAAAATACCAAAATTGTTTGGTTTCTGTTAGTTAGGACAATACGTAATAAAATATTTATGATAGACCAGGTAAACCATTGCCCATCCGGATATTTTGTTTCTTTATCGTCTGTGGCATCTAGAGATGACGATCGAATCGGTAAAGATTCTATAATACATAGGTACAGTCTCAGATTTTCTTTATAAAGATTTCTATGTTTTTCCGATGTTTTTTAGTGTACCTATTATATCTTTGCGAAATGTTTTAGTGAATGAGGGTAAATGATCCAGAAACTAGTCACTATTTTTTTGTAAAAAAGTGTAATATTTTAATCGTATAAAATCAAAATCTATTTTACAAAAATATCTCCATAACCAATCATAGAAAAGAAATAGTGTCATAGAAAAAAGTGTTTTGATCATTCCAGAATACCAACTATAACATTTATTTAATCTGTGAATGTATCTACGAGTATTTAGTAATATATGCTGATATTGCTGATGATAATTATATTTTATGACCTTATGACTAATGCTAAAAATATGAAACGTAGAGATAAAAGCCTCGAGTTTTTATTTTGTAAGTAGGTAGGTACTACTATTTTTTTATTTTGTTGGTGAAATTCATTCTATATGCAGGTGGTTGGTAGACTAGCGGTTACAACGCCGGCTTTCGTACTGTTTGGTGCGGACGTCGTGGTTCGATCCCAGGTGTCGACCATCTTCCTCTTTCACGACACAAGATTTAAGTAGCTTACTGTGAAAGAGTCAAAGAGTGTATTTGTGTTCACTTTGAGTGAGCACAAATTCATTTAAAAAAAATTCCCTCTTTTTTATCTAACCATAATAATTCGGTAAAATTTGGGTTTAATGGAGTCTATTCATCCAACAACAAATACACGCTTCACATGTGACTTATTTCCTACTACACCGCCATCTGTTGGATTTTTTAAAAGTTGTGCAGTTATAGAGGAATTGTTTTTATTACACACTTATGACCCGTCCCGTCAAATTTTATCCTGCATCCGAATCAACAATAATTATTATTACATAATGCAATATAATATTATAAGTTAAATTTAATTCAGTTTTTATGTCATAAGCTGCAATTAATCCATGTAACAAGTAAAAATATTTTTTTGATTCTAGTTTATGTCGAAGATCGACGGTAGGGTCAGCTAGTTATTAAATATTTTCAAATTGTATGATCAAATTTAATAATTTCAGATATATACCGGGTTTTTTTAGCAATAGTCTATTTGAAAATTCTCTGCCGTACGTTTTATTTCCATGTGGGTGACATTTTCATTTTTGCTTCTTACCATTCGATCTACGTGTCACATGTTTCGAAATACTTGACATGAAGGTATAAAATTGGAATATATTATATTTTTTTATCCTGGCTGTGAATGAACTATGAATAGAAAAATTTAACCATTTCCAACATGGACAAATCTAAAAAAAAAAGGAATTCTATGCCAAAATTCTCTTCCCCGTAGTTGAAACGGTTTGTAGTCTATCGCCTACGCCGTTTTTTGTAATGTATCGTTCGGGGGTCATGGGTTCCCAGGTGCCGACCATCTTCCTCTTTCACGACACAAGCTTTAAGTAGCTTACTGTAATTTCAAAGAGTGTATTTAAATATGTTCACTTTGAGTGAGCACATCAGAAAAAAAAACATTTACCTAGTCAAAAACTGGTCGTTTTACCCTTATGATGCAGTAAAACAACTTCCTGAACAGAAATGCCTCCAGAATCCCGTTAACTTCCGACAAAAGACCGGTAACGGGAATACCTTTTAAACAACAGCGTTTTAAAACAAATTAAAATCCTTTTAACTAGAAAAAAAGATCTTTAAACAAAGAAATCCGGAATTTGTTTCGAACCGTGAACAAAAAAAAGGACATTTTTACTTCCTTAATCTATGGTCGTTTATTATCATGGCACAAATTTGTTTATTTGTGTTAAGAAAGTTTTTTCAAAATATTTATCAATGCAGGTACTGGATTGTAAATCATCATCGTACACAAACCTATCTGTTTTGTTGCAATAGAAGCGGCATCTTTGTTATAGAAGCTGAGTTTCGGCTCCGGCCGTCTTTCTGCTGATAATCGTCAGATACACGCAACAATACAAGATAACTTTTAATGCTATTAGCGTAAATTGCATTATGTGAGAGATCCCGGCTACCCGGTTTCTTGAAAAAAAAATCAGTTTTGTTTGCACCTTGAGTTGACGTAAAATACTTTTATTTGTTTGTTGATTCGAAGCGTGTTTGACCAAAATGTATTTTGTATATTCATGGCAACGAAGCCAAAAAACTGGAAATGTATTTTGGTTGATATAAATTGTTTCATCTTGTATTTGTTTTGCTTTTAGCTGTCATTTTTTTTCTATACTGTATTTCAATTCCTTCGATTTGATATTTTTTTATTGCTCTACAAGCTTTCCCGACAGACGTTGTCGTGTGTTCCTAACTATGAATATTGAATTCAAATTTGTATATATAATTTGTATTGATAAGCATTTTACCTTATTTAATCAATGTAATTTAAATCGATGCACCTGTTTTCCATATTTTCCATCGAAGTTCTGTCAACCACACCAACTATAAACAACTGACAGTTCCTGTCAAACTTTATTTTAATTCAAAATTTTCAAATTTGGAATAAAATCTACATTGAAATAAAAAAAAATATCGTTAAAAGTAATTGGTGGTTTCTTTGATTTTCTAATTTTCCACATAACTTTCGTAATTTTTTTCTTTCATAAGAACTTTCTCCTGATAGAGGCCAGCACGATAAAAAAAGAATTAGCGAAATCGGTTCAGCCGTTTAGGCGTTATGCAATGACCATGTTAAATAGCTCTTCATTTTTATAATATACCTATTGGTTTATTTTGAAAAAATATGAAATTTCGGGGTTTAAATTTTATTAACAAAAGTCACAATATACCTAGTAGGATTATGAAAGATTAAGAAGTTCGCCACAAAACTCATTCATATTATGGAAAATTGCACATTGTTAAGAATTGACCAAACTTCTACGAATATCTGAAATTCCCTATCCAAATATCGGGTAAAACCTTATCACAAACTTTCACAAAATAGATTTTCAGATCAAATTAATGCATAAACTATTATTATTTAGCCCGCTTATATGTAGGTATGTGCAAATTTTTATAAAAAAAAATATAAATATTTGCCCGCTGATAAAACAACTCCTTATAATACCGGTTTAATACAAATTTTACAATTATGAAAATATTTTTTTATTTTTCAAGGTTTTTAATAATTTCATACATCGAAATATGAAACACGAACGAACCAAAACCTGCGATAGTTTCATGACGTGCGTACATGAGATTCGAAAAACTACACCTGACAGAAATATCGAACGTTGTTATCGTAAAGTGATCGTTCGCAACCGCCAATGACATTATTATTGTTTTTTGTATTCTTGATCTGGTTTTGTATGCATCCAATGTTAATTCAAACTCCCTTTACGCCCCACTCAGGGGCATTGGGAGGCAACAAGAGCTCTGCATTGCGCTCGATTTTGAGTAATGTTTATGCCTTCCTACCACACCATATCCAGATCCCTCATCTCTGCTTCGATGTAGCTGGACACGGTATGAGAGGGTCTTCCTCGTCTTCGGTATCCTGATGGGAGGAAGAACAGCGCTCTCCTCGGCCAACTATCATTCGGCATCCTTAACACAAGTCTCAGTTAAGTCCACTTGCTCTCCTGAACTGATGGGTCTACACTGAGAACGCCGGTGTATAGCGTCTTTCGTTATGCGGTGGTACCGTCTTATACCCGTAAGCCCGTAGTGATTAGAATTTGAAAAAAGAGTATCAACAATAAATTAATATTCTATGTAATATTATTATTCTTTATTTATTTTCAGTAAAATAAACACCACCATTATCACAGAAAATGCAGTTGATTGCATTTGTTCGAACTCTATGAGAAATGGAGACCCAACCTATAAAAACAATCTCTTCATGAACGATTGCGTAAAATGTGTTACCATTCCATATTGACGACAAAAATACCTGAATAATAATATCATTTTATCCAAAAAAGTGCGCGACCTAAAATTACCTGATCTTTGCGGAAGTAAAACTATAGATAGAGTATAAGATGGAACTTCCTATGCACTTGGCATTATCCTAATTGTTTTAGGTGTTAAGAGAACAGAAACCCGTTTAACGAGGTGTCAAAGAATCTTTGTTTTACCTTACCTTGTGTTCTTTTATGCACCTGTTAAAAGTAAAGTCAGATATTAAATACATAATCCCATTTACGTCAACAAAACAATGATCTAAAAGAGATCGCTAAATCCGATCTATCGCGCACAGGTATAGATATTATTATTATGACGATTTCGCAGGTAATATTTCGGTGATCCTAGATTCTTAGAATTCGTCCTCGTCAATCATCCTACGTCACGTACAAGTATCTATGGTGTGGATCCCTTGGAGATCTATAGATCCTCCAACTCTCTAAGGACACTAGAATTGTTATTATTACTATCTACCTGTACGACTTTGGGTATTATCAGCTATGCCTCGTTTAGCAATTGGAGCCAACACCCGTAAAGTGCATTATTATTACGATATTGGGGTAGGCAGAGAGAACGAGTGTATAGAATATAGATGTTTTGCACCAATTTTTATCGTTGACGTTATCCTGAGTTTTCTACCTTGAATTCTTCCTGTAAATCCTTATATTTTCTGTATGGATTCTTCTATACTTTAAAGTTGGAATAAGTAAAAGGTATGAAATTTCGAACCTATTTTCTCGTAGTAAGGCCCGACGCATCAATATGTAGATAATTGTTCTTGGTAGCCATCTATAAGATAAAGTTATGTAGTGGATAGAGTGATGGAAAGAATCTGACGGCCGCGTTAATTGAAAACTATGCAATAGATGAATATCTATAAGATAACAGTGTTGCTATGCTCAAATCTATGGATTTCTATGGAAATTTCTATGGATTCCATAGAAATTTCTATGTATTTGGTTTTTCGCGCCAGATTTGATGTCAAATGAAGTCTTGTTTTGACAATTAATGCGTATTGATTCAAAATTTTAGGTTAGGTTCTAATGTTGTTTTTTGTTTCGCATATTATAATTTTGTAATATTATTTCTAAACTTTAAATTTAACAATGATTGAACAGAAAGTTCGAGAATATAACAACAATTTAGATTTTTTTATACCAAATCGTTTGTTTCAAAACTGGCAAATTGGAATCTTTTGTCGATAAAAATTGAAGAAAAATATGATTTGTTCGAAGCTTGAAAATGATTATGAAGTGGTTGGTGACCCAGCGGTTGCAACGCCGGCTTTCGTACTGCGGACGTCGTGGTTCCATCCCAGGTGCCGACCATCTTCCTCTTTCACGCCGCGACACAAGCTTTCAGTAGCTTACTGTGAAAGAGTCAAGGAGTGTATTTGTGTTCACTTTGAGTGAGCACAGTTTCTTTTTATAAAAAAAAAATGATAGTCTTTATAATAGTTTTCTCGCTGTGTTTAACGAAGATTTTGTAATTATCATTTTGGTTTATGAAAAAACAAGTCGAAAGTTGTTCACATTCATGGCGTTACGGGTGTTTGTAAACGCCAGTGAACGCTATTTTGACAGCCATCCTAGAGATAAATCGTTAACCAACACTAGAAACCTCCTTTTAAAAATGGCGTCGTATATCTTAAAGATAGGCGATATCTACACATTAATGCGTCAAATATCTCAAAGAAAGGCTTTTCTGTAAGATAAATTTATCTATCCAATGATTGATGTGTTGGACCTTAGAGATGTAAGGCCATAATTTGTACAATTTTATGAATATTGTTTTAAAGAAAATGGTTCAAAAAACAAATGTCATGATTTGTGTTTTCAGCGTTCTGTTAGTGTTTCTAATATTCTTTTTCCATCACGATATCTCCCTTAAGCGGTAAGCAGAGAGAACGGACCTGCAATATTTTCTATCAAAAACACACTTCTTTCGCTTCTTCCACAACTTACCATTTCTCATACAACCTCTCCTTTTTCTCTTACTTCTTACCTGGCCTTCACGTCATTCTCATTTTCTTCCACCTTACCTTTCAGCCGTATTTTTTTTTTGTAAAAATTCTATTCGCATCCATTCTTTCAACATGACTAAACCATTTGTTTTTGTTTCAAACCTCAGAGTAGGTAATAATAATTTTCCATTTTAAATAAATAGGTAGGTACCTACATTTTAAGTTCAACTATTACGGGCTTATAACCGTCTTCTACTCTTGTTTCGATGGCTGGCTTTGAGTAAATCACTTTTTCAGTTTTAACGTTCGCGATTGACTGGTTGAATTTCATTTTTTCAACATGGTCACCAATATCATTATATTTGTAATGTTTGCATCAAAGTGTTGAGTAGTAGGTACACTTACCACATATTGTGAAGTTCTAGGGCCTAGGTCCTGGAAATAAACAAGAGAATCTAAGTAAAAATACAAATTTAATTGAACTAGTGGTCGACCAGTGCACGTGAGTCGACCATAACTAATTTAGATTATAAGTTTGAACATTATAATATTAAGGTTCTATTGTCAAAGACTGAGCGAGCGCTATTTCACAATTTTCTTTCAAAAACAATGACATGGTTATTGGATACGACAAATTTGAAATCTGATATGTAAAAAGTTATTCCAATTATTACTAAAGACAAACAATATTAATCTATTCTCAATTTGACAACAGATAAAGAAAATTATACATGCGTCTGTGTCAATGTCAAATACATGAGTAGGTATCAAATAAACAACATTACAGTGTTGTTTGTAATGTTTTTTTTTATTGATTTAATGTATTTTTTATGCATAATTTTAAAAAAATATTAGCATTCGCCACTCTATATTATACACTATAAGTGTGCTAAATTTCATACTTCTCCATCCGCGTAATTTTCGTAAAAAATGGTCGAAAAGTTTTCTTTCGCGTATACATATAAATGTCTATTAAATTGAGGTAAAGAGGCATCTGATGAAATCTTTTTAAAACATTTATGAACCTTATAAATTTCGTATTTACAGACATACGATGTTCTTGTTTGAAGGTCGGGATTTATTAATAATTTCACAAATTCACAGGATAAAAATAATACTATGACGAAGCGTTCGATTTATGTAATTTAATTGTCTCGGCTTAGCGCCTTTTAACGTATGAGCCAGACAGACTCATACAAAGGCGGGTCCCGTGTATATTTTACACTATTTATTATAGTTCGCTTTATCCATATCCTAAATGCCGTGACTTTGCTGTTCGTGAAAGCCAGGGCCGCATTGGAATCCATTTTAGAGATTATAGTTTTTTTTTAATTACCGACTTAAATTAGGATGAAAGTAAGCTTAGTTGTGTAGGCGATAACTTCTGATAAAAAGGTTCCGGATTAGATTCCCACTCGAGTCAAAAGTATTTGTCTCTGATTGGACGGAACCGATTGGCTAGAAAAAAATGTCTGAAAAATACCTCCTGGAAATAAGTTCCGTTGAATATTCTGTATACGTTTTACTATTCTTTTACATTTCGCCATTTACATTTAGTAATACCAAAATAAGAAAGAAAAAAAAAAACAACTGCCAGCCAAAAATAGTAGATACATAGGAATAGATTCATGCAAAATTAAGATAAATATTATATAGATCCAAAACCACGATCCGAGAGAAACTTAAAATTCAGAACAATACCCGACTGCCCGCCTTTGAAGACGTTTTTCACCCACCTCACAAGAGACTAAAATCTCGAAAACCTATATGGACAGTTGAAACTGAAAACTTCAGCCTGGAAAATGAATGGAGGGAAAGATGGATGGCAACAGATATTATTAACAAACATCTAATAACAGACCCCACAGCCATGGTACCAGGAAGTGACCTCCCACGCAGGATTTGGGTGCAGCAGAACAGGGTAAGAACGGAGCACGGGTGCTGCAACTACTCACTCTGGAGGTGGGGGAAACGAGAAAGTCCAAACTGTGAGTGTGGAGCAACGCAGACAGTGAAACATTTGGTGACGGAGTGCCGAACAAAAAGGTTCGAAGGAAGCCTCCATGACATCCACGAGGCAAGTCCGGAGGCAGTGACCTGGCTTGCAGCGCTGAACCCAAGACTCTAAAGGTGCTTAAGATAACATTGACGCAGCCTGGACAGGCGGAGTAATAACACCAAAGCCACACGAAAAGTAAAGTAAGTAAGTAAGATAAATATAGTTATATCGATAAAAATGTCATAAAGGAGGTTCTACACGGGCCACTATTTTCAAGAAAAGCGTGTCAGCTACAGTGTAGTCGGAGACACACTTTTTTGTATAGCCTGGTTGCGCAGCCTCACACATTTTGTTTCTACTATCGATGCATGATTATGACAGCGGACAAACGTAGTAATGAGCAATAATGCTGCTATTTTTTTACCATTTTCATATATTTTGGATTTTAAATATTTTTTTGATAGCTATGCGAACAACATATTTCATTAAAAGTAGGTATATCCCATCTAGAAACCTTTTTAAAAAACAAATAACCCAATTTTATACTTTCATACTGTTTTCTACTAATTATGTGCTGCGTAAAAGTGTTCAATAAAAACGAATTTAACAAAGATTTTCACAAGAAATTTGCCTGTCAGATGTCAGTCATTAATCTCTACATACGTGCGGATTTTCATAAATAACTATAGAGTCCAAAGGTTTTCACAGCTGAATAGATATGATATAAACCAAACATAGATCCAAAATCAAAATATGCCAATGTCATAATCCGTATTTTGTTCATTTACCAAAAAAGATTCGAATTAAGATAACTACTTTAGTTGGATATTGATAATACACAAATGTCATAACAAAAAGACCGCCAGATAAGCTATCGATACTAAATCAAGAAAGTATGTCTTTTATATTGAGACTTCATGATATGTGATTTGTTTTATTTTATACATCAGCGGGTACTAGGATTAAAAGTATACATTAAGATTATCTTAAATTAAACAGTTCACTAATGTTCTACTTTGATATAAAGTAGTTCTAATTTAGGATTATCAATTATTATTATCACCTTTAATATATTTTCTATTGAATTCAAATTTGTATTTTTTTTCTTCGTCTTGTTTCTCACGACTGAGAATGGAGTTCATTTAGAGTAGCTCACAGAAAGGCTTCAATTTAATTATTGTGAGTTTAAAAAACATTTGTATTGTAGTCATTTCAAATCGAACAATCAACGAGACTCACCAATGCAAATGTTCTAAAAAGAAACATAATAATTGTTCATTTGTGTAAAGAAAGACCCTAAAAATGTTGGTAATCTAGCGAGTTAATCACTCAAAACAACTATACATTTAATAAGTATATTTAAAGTAAATGGTCAACCTTAATCTTTGAAAGTTTTATAAGAGGGTAGAGCAGATTTAGATTTCAATGTCCATAGTTTACCATCCTGAAATATCCCTTCAAATTTTCTTTCCTTTTCAAATTTACCCTCTTTTTATCTTCTTCTTTACCATCCTTATCACCATCATTACTATTGTCTATAAACTATCTTCATGCCTTATTTTTATTTTTGGGTGACTGGGGCCATGCTTTCTCCCCACCCACGATGGCAATATTATCAACCCACCACTCTTTTTGAAGACTAGCAACGCTTCTCTGGTGTTCTCATAATCTTCATTTTGATTTAAAAACTAAAACGGGGAAGCATTTTTTGCAACCGACAGTAAATAAAGAGAATCCAATTTAGAAGGTAAGAGATATCTTAACTGACACAAAATGTCGACTGGCTATTTTTGAATATTCAAATATTGAATGCAAATTAGTCTGTTCGCGGGGTATTGTATTTTCTTTCAGATTTTAAGAATAGATATGGATTTCGCATGTGATCTTTTTCTTATCTCGTTAATTATTATGAAATGAGACATTTCATTATACCTGTCACTTTGATAATTTTATAATCCATTTTATATATAGGAATGAATTTTGATTTGCTCAAAGACGCGGATAAAGATATAGTTCGAAGTTGATGTACCCACATACTATCTATCTATGTTTTTGCTTTAATTAATCAGAAATTTTTAAACACCAACTGTTGAAAAGTAAAAATTATTGTGCTGAAACATTTTAGAGATGATATTGAAAGAGGTCATTGACATTGGACATTATTGGATGGCTCGATCAACTCTAGGCACTACTCTACTCTACAAAATACTGTTTGTGGTAGGTTTGCTACAAAATCAGTTTATTACTTCATTAAATATTATTTGTGGCAGATAATTGTAACGTGTTAAGTGTGACTCGCATTCTGAAAAAAGGAGACAGAATCAATACTTTCGGTAAGTGAGTTTTTTCCTATAAAGTCAACCAAACCTCTTTGTTCGTTAACATACTCTCCGCTTATAGCTGGGAGACTTAGGCCCAACGCATCAATCAGTAGATAGATAAATATATCTTACAGAAAAGGCTTTCCTTGAGATATTTGCAACATTAATCTGTAGATATCGCTTATGTTTAGGATATCTGACGCCATTTTTACCATGCGGTACCTTCTGTTGGATAACGATTTATCTCTAGGATGGCTGTCAAAATAGCCTTCACTGACGTTTATAAACTCCCGTAACGCCGTGAATGTGATGAACTTTTGACTTGTTTTTCCATAAACCAAAATGATAATTATATACATCATCATTAAACATAACGAGATAGTATACATATTATTAAGAATCATCATTTTGAAGCTCGATCGACAAAAGACACCAAATTGCCGGTTTTCGAACAAACGATCTGGAAGAAAAATCTAAATTGTGATCGAAATGTTGTTATATTCTTAAACTTTCTGTTAAATTATTGTACATTTACAAGTTTTAGAAATAATATTACAAAATTATAATATGCAAAACAAAAAACAACATTAGAACCTAACCTAAAAATTTGATTCAATACGCATTAATTGTCAAAACAAGACTTCATTTGACATCAAATCTGGCGCGAAAAAACAAATCCATAGAAATTTCTATGGAATCCACAGAAATTGCCATAGAAATCAATAGATTTCAGCATAGCAACACTGTTATCTTCTAGATATCCATCTATTGGATAGTTTTCAATTGATGCGGCTGTCGGATTCTTTCCATCACTTTATCCGCTACATAACATTATCTTATAGATGGCTACCAAGAACTTTTATCTACATATTAATGCGTTGGGCCTTAGTAAACATATTTTGGTTGTCATTACTTTATTTCAGAATATAATCAACAAAGAATTATTGATTGATTGTATTCGTTACCGGTCCCTTCAAATTTCGTTAATGGCTTTGGAATGTATGTAAATATCTATTTTGTACAATCTTAAAAAATCTTAAAAAAGCAAGTTCAACATTCTACACAAAAATATCAACAATTTCTCCACACAGCGTATCCTCCTTATTATCTTGCACTTCTCTGCAAAGCTCCTTCAGTCTTGTTCCTTCTTTTATGTTACTCAGCCACGAACTCTGCTTTTTCCAAACACCCTAACTCAGTTTTTATTTTGAATATGCATGAATTAAGGTAAATTGCCGGATCGAAGCAGCTCCTAGCATGTTCAACGAAAAGATAAAAATATTCATCAATGATAAATAATTAAAGTAGGTGAAACAGAAAGAATGGGTGTACGCAGACGAGGCCGACCTCGAATGACATGGTACGACCATATCGGTGTCATCTTACAGGAGGGCCAAGTGAGGATCAAAAGGAATAGAAGAGCATGTATGCGGAATGTTATGCGTTTGGAAGATGCGAACGAGGTTTGTTTGGATAGGAAAGAATGGAAGTCATTTACTCTCTGCCTACCCTCTTCGGGAAACGGTGTGATGGGTAAAAAAATAATTAAAAAAGGCAGCTATTGTTGAGGTACTATGTTTGGTCTGTTCTGATGCATTACTTAGAAAGCTGGATCCTGAAAGTATGCCATATGAACAGTTTGGAAGCATTCGCGGGCAGATCTTTTGATTTGCGCATTGTGCTGGATTGGAGTGGCCGGGCAGAAAGAGATAGAGTGGCCTTCAAAGAACTGATTGCCAACGTCGGGGAGACCTGATAGATAGGGCACAAGAATAAGAAGAAGGTGTACCTACTTTACTCCACTCAGTAAATACCCTAAGAATGACATGATCAGGACAATTAATTAAAAAATATTCAAAAAATTCGCTACGTCCCAATTCGGTTCTCTTCGACCGCTTTCTAATAGAAGATCTACTCTTCACAATACAGACGAGGTTGTGTGTTGGATCCATGCCGAGAGCCCATCGATCTTCGCTAATTCCTAATCGACATGCGCCGTGTTATCTTTACGGGACAGATAATATAATATAGGAGAATAGACGCGCACTTTCGTCGAATACCTTACGAACTATCCAATAAATTGACGGAGATTTGTAATAACTTTGATTGAAGAGTTCAGTTCATGATGTTTTGTAAGAAAGATGTGTGTAGGTAAGTATATCCGAATTTCTTCTTATTTCTGCTCATCTGTCAGCAGTTGAACTATATGTCTTGTTTTTCCAACCATTCCAGAGAAGTTGTCTGAAAGTTTGGGATTGCGGCATTACGTCACACTGAAAATGCTATATAGCATCGTAGACTTTAATTTTTGATGTCCAAAAAGTAATAATATTATCAAAGAATCTAATAGTATAGTTATATAATATGTAGAAAACCTAGGAAGCTACGAATACATATACTTTGATCGGGAGTGTCACTGCTTCACTCAATGCCTGTCATGTCTTTAACGCTTTTAGTTCCTGAGTTTACCACAAGATGGCGCCAATCGCAACTAAAGAGAAATTTCGTTCTACTAATGTGGTTGAGCACTTTTTTGAAAAGTCTTAATGTGGAGAAAAACAATTTTACTTACTCACATAAGTATTTATAGCTGAGAAAAGCCAAACGATTGCAAGAGTTTTATCAATCAAATGAATGCTAAAAGCCATTCGAATGCCATGTTTGTAATAAAAACTTTAAGTTGTTTTTTATTTAAGTTTGCAATAAAGAGTTCAATCAACCAAGTTCTTTAAAGACTCACTTGCGAATTAAGCGATACGAAAGCAAAGTTTGAAAGAAAAAGCCAGAAGTTTTCAAAAATTTGTATATTATGTAATAACTAAATTTGTTTGAATTTTATATTATCAATTTTGAAATGGATACCGTGTTAACCTAACTATTTAACAGTAATGGTTAAGGGCCTCTTCTCGTAAAATAGCCGTTTTTCACCATGTTACAAATTAAATTCCGACTCTAAATTTACAAAAATCGAATTTCAAATGAGGTTTTATTATAGATCAAACCTTTATCTGAAACATAGACATCGTCGATTTTTAATTAACAGCATGCTTTAGAAATTATAACGGGTTTTATTGACCTCTCCCCCGACATTATTTTACAAATATCTCGAAAAGTATTAGACTTAGATAAAATAGGTTTAGACACAAAGATGGTTCTCGAATTTCTTTGAAACATTGTTGTTGCGGATTTTTCATTTATTGCTTAGTTTTTTCAGAAAACACAAAAAATCATTTTCCAATTAAAATTCTTATCAACGCTCGGTCTTATAGGATTATTGTCGAGAACTATTATAATATATTGGACAATTTCTTTGCTGACAACCATATTGAATCTTCATACCAATTTGGTCTTTACGACCATTATATTTGTATATAACTGCGATGGAGATTCTTTTGCAGATTTTTGAGGGAGACTAAGCTCATAGAACACTATAAGCTCTCTCTGAAGGAATATTTATGCATCAATGTAAGTTCTATTGTGGAAGTTAGTTCAACATAAAATAATAATAATACCTATTATGTTTTTTGTATGTATTCTATATGTAATAATATTATGTTTCGAATGGCATCTAGAAGAATGTGCGAACGGTAGAGCATAGTTCCCATAGTATTTGTTTTTTTAAACATGAAGGGTTTTTTTATTACGTAAATAATACTTTTTATAATGCATAATATAGGATATATTCGAAAATATTTTAGGCCGAAATAATTAATTGAATATCGAGTGAGTGTTATTATAATGTTAGAGAATTGTAATGGTCGAATCATTTTTTATCGGTTTAGCTACTGACATTAGACAGAATTAAAAATGTCAGTAAGTACTTACCTACTGTGAAACACGGGGCTGTAAAATTTATTAATTGTATTCTATCTAAAATAATTATTATACACCTAGGTATATAAATTTAATCAATGTGTATCAACAATTATGGAAATCCGAAGGGTACGCGAATTCGAAGATATTGTCAGATAGGGTCGACAGAAAAGAAGGTACTGAAACGAGCATATTTCCAGATTGGTGAACACAAGATCTGCAAAAGCAGCTAGAGATGGCATTCACCAATCTGGAAGGCTTCCAGGATGATCACCCAAAAGATGGAAGGATAGTTGGGAGTCCACGTCAGAAGAGGCGAACAACAACTACACCGCAGGAATTTGACAGGCGAACAGGCCTAGTAAAAGAGGAGGAAGAAGTATCAACAATTCTCATAATATTATATCTAAGCTATCAAAAAAAAAATGTCATATCGCTAAAATTTTGACGCTATCCAAAGTTTATTTATTATTTTGGGTTAATTGGTTCCTAGAAAATGGGATAAAAAATCTCACCATCTGGAGTACCTAGGTAGGTACATACAATTTTTTTGTCAAAATATAATATGTATGTATATGGTATACAACATGTTTTTGAATACCCAATAATATTTTTTACGAATGTCACGCAAATTGATGAACACAAAATCGCATGAACACATAATGACATCTTTGTATAAAAATATATATACAAAGATGTCATTATAGCCGGCGGAATTTTCCTCCCGTCCAATCTGGAATAGTTCAACAAATATCAAGTAATGAATTCTGACCCAACCGGGAACTGAACCCGGAATCTCCTGATCAGAAGTCCACGCCTATACCATTAGAACTAGTCTATCGAGGTTTTAAAAAAAGGTTTCAACACCCGTCTAAAATAATAACAACGATTATAATATTATGTTTTGGGGTGAACGGTTCTTTGACAATGGCAGATAAAAAAAACGATTATGGTCACAAAATTTATTTAGGTAGGTACTTTTTTCTGGACCATCTGGTAAAGGACATTGTCAAAATATTTCCTATTTCAAGAAATCTATGAAGATCTGGTGAATTTCTGTATAAACGTGTTTGAATAATAATAATTTTTAAAACAAATCTTCTCTAACCAAAAGTGGACACAAAATACACTGTAACAGCGTCACATTGTTATCTACAATAATGGTGAATGCAGTTATTGCAATGAAGTCAAAATGAACCGAGAATATTCTTAGCCTTATTTTTGTGAAGCTATAAACAAATCTACTTTTTACAAATATGGAATAAAATAAATTGACGTTTGTGTATTTGACGTCATTCTCGAGTGGTTCTGAGATAAATAATGGAAAACAACGAAGTGGTTGGTATACCAGTCTACGGAGTCGAGGGTCGTGGGTTCGAATCCCGGTGCCGACCATTTACACTTTCACAACACAAACTTTGTATGGGTGATGTCGTGTGAGCCAAGATTCATTAAAAAAAACTTCACATGAGATCTGTTTGTATTACTTATTATAATACATCTGCTTTTAAAGGTCTCCAGAGCTTGAAACCGTGCTGGATCGCGTTATTAGGGCACGACATATCGTATCAGATCATTGGTGATAGGTTTTTTTTATCCAAATGCATATAATGAGTCTTTCTCTCCAAATCAATCCACATACGTGTTTTCGATTGATTATACCTAGACTAGGTATATTATTATTATCTTTCTAGGGCCAGGCTGTTCTTTTTTTCGGGTCAGATGGTTCCTAATGTAAGCCATACACCTATTTACCAAATAAATATAATATTACCTACATTGTTTTTTCATCTATCTATCCATTTGAAATGTTTGAATTTGAAAAATAAAGTCGGAAGATAATATTTAGTTGTGGAAAAAACTATGTCAATTCAGAAAATATGCTTCATTCACACCTAACAATAAGTTTACTATAATATAACTATGGGTAGGTACACAGAAAAAACAACTGGATTTTATTCTCTCAATCTAAGAATTTAAACTGTCTCAGGCAATTCAAGAGTTTATTGTCTTAAGTTAAGAATATTTCCTTGAATTAAGTAAACCACATATCTCCAATCAAAGAATTTTTTTTCTCATTTTAATAAACATTGTTTTCTTGATCTAAGAGATTTTATCTCATTCTAAGTAATTTGAATATCTTGAATTAAGTAAAAACACAAAACTTTCATTGAAGAAAACGTTTTGTTGATTCAAGAAATTATAGTCTCAAATGAAGAGCCGAGCCCCGAGCGTAAATTTATTTTGTGTCCGCTATTCATATAAACGGGGATTTCCATTAGGTATGTTTTGCGACGGCATCGACGCGTCTTCGGATAGTATGCAGGAATGTCATAGTTCGGCTTTTAACGATACTCCGACCATTCGGCAATCTTCGTGTCGTTACTCGGGTTTGATATGTATTGTCATTGTGTTGTCGTCAACCTCAACTGTCAAGAAAGTATTATGATGGTGTACGATTATTTTTTGTTATAAATCTAGTTTTTTTTTGTGCGATTCGGTGTGAAGTTTTGTAAAAGGAAGAGTGATAATTTGTTTAATCCGAATGACGAAGTGTTTTATGATTTAAAGTCTTCAGTGTCGGAAGAGAAAGCACTAACATTTTTGTCGGTTGAATACATTGTTTATGTAAGTATGTTTAAAACTTTTCAATGGTCAATCATAAAAAATATGTTAAGTAATCGATTTTTTTTTCATTTATAGAATGTATATGAATGTATTTATGGTATAATTTAGTACTTTTGCTAGGTAAAACTTTAGTTTAGTTATTTTACTAACCTAATCTAACCCGACTTTTTAACTACGTAACCTTCAACCTAACCTATTCAGATCGTATATAAAATAACTTTGAAATCGTTAGGAATGACTCAACTAAAGCTTTACCTTTTGCGACTTATTTTAGTGTATATCTGTATATTATACTGTCAAAAATGTTCATTCAAGTATGTATTAGCGTATACCACCGGTTTTGGACAATCTAACCTAAAATTTGTATGAGCCCGTTTGAGTATGAATCATTGACATAGTGGTTTCTATGTTATAAGACATGTTAAGTTAAATAATTATTTTGTCGTTTCAGCCGTATAATAAATGATGAATAGAATATAAAAGTCATAGGACTACCCATCAATTTCCAAAAAAAGCAGAGAGGTCATACTTCGCAAGACCAATTAAAGAGGCACTAAGAAGAAAGTACATCGCAGTCTAGAGCAAGCTTATAGACAATGTAGGAAACATCTTGTGTGATGAAGATCGCTGAATCAGACTGCCGAATCCAGAAACAATAATTATCACCTCTCGAAGAAATCAATGGTTAGTAATTATTATTTATTTATTTGCCAATAAACGGCTTTGCTTCTATTTTCTACAAATTATGTATATATTTTATTATTTTCTAGATTCGTACCACGATGAAGATTTAATATGGTTTAAATTTAAGAGAGAACCATGGGATGGTATTTAGAAAGTGGAAATCAACATTTCAACTTCGAAGAACATAAACTGATAAAACAGAGGCAACGTTTTTGAGTCAATGGCCCATTCTGGAGGATCCCAGAAGTAATGTGTTGGTAAGTCATTACACTTGACATTTTCTACTTCACAATTTCCTCTTTCTTTGTTACTGACAGTTAAAATATTACCTATATTATATAATAACAATAAATGGTATTGTAATTTATAAATAATGTAAAAAAATTACAATTGTACAACTTGCCACTCTAGTAAAAAATATTATCTAAATCATTTATCTTCGTGAGCAGGCCGTGATCTTATTGAGATACATAGTAATGGAATATTGTTTTTCAGATAACGAGAAGAAGTGAGCCGGGCATCTGGAGAGAATGACATCACCAGGAGGTTCCTCGAGTGTCATCCAAGTGTAAGATTCTCAGATGCGAAGACAATATTAGGAAGGGTGCGGCACAGCTTATGCAGGTGACGGATTGGCGGTCTGCAGTAGAGGACAGGAGGAATTATCTTCAGGAGGCCCAGGCTCGATTTGAGCTGTAGCGCCATCGAAGAAGAAGGAATATCTTCTTTGGAAGCTCCATAATTTAAAAAAAAAATTTAATTGTCAAGAAAAAGTTATGTTGAATGGTATTCAGTTAATGGTGTAAAATATAAATATCATAAATTACATACTCTTGTATTAACTCAGTGAAGCACACCTATATTTCAGTAAAATTATTAATTTGTAGATGTAATTCAAATGTATTTTTTTAGCATGATTATCATGATGATAGGTACACTATAGAATCTACAAAAACTTACATTTTATTGAAACTGCAAATGTTGATTTTAATTAATTATAATTAACTTTCTACCTTTATTGACTGAAATAATTTGATAAAGTAAATTATTTAACTTAACTTTAATTACTAACTGACTCACTATCACTATCATTGTCATTACTGCATTATAATTTATGTTTACTTGACCTGCTTATATTTAGACATTCTTAATTTTTTTTTTAAATATCATTATATCTACATGTTAATCGAATTTCTCACTTGATCTGACAAAAATTATTTCACTATTTTCATATTATATATCCATAATGAATTAAATAATTTATTTTTGTGTGAATGTTTAGAATTGGAGGGCTTATTACTGTCGTATAATTGTCTTTAATATTGTTATTTATTTTAAAATTTTATACAAATGACGATGGATGTAGTAGAATCGCTTTCGACTGGAATACTCATCTGGCGATGCGATTTTACATTCCTGATAACTATTTTACACTTCCATCTGTCTGTCAAAGCTTTGTTGTTTGACGAATTGTATAAAAATATGTATAAATACATACACGGCTAGCGCCTTAAATTGAAAAAATAAATAAATAAAATAAAATTTATTGTTTTTTTTTAACAGACTCCTTACAGGCTCGATACACATATTACGTTAATCCAATTAGTATGTTAATTCTCTTTATTAAAAATTTTATGTTTCTTCGTAATAATAAATAATTTTTTGATGTTCATAAGAATATTATTTTTTATTTCACTTTTAAAGGAAGCTACATGTTAACATCATGTATAGTTGTTGATTTTTTTATTTACCATCTTTAAATATTCACAATATTGTAAATAAAAAATTTTGACAACTTTGCATGGTATGTAGCCACCTTTAAAATTGAAATAAAAAATAATACTCTTATATACATCAAAAAATTATTTATTATTAGGAAGAAACATAAAGTTTTTGATAAAGAGGTTTAACATATTGGATTAAGATATGACTCTCTCACTTTAAGCATATTTAAATTTCATTCAGAGAAACTTCATTCTTCGATTGAGAAAATATTTTACTTGTTCCGAGAATTAATACTCTTTCATGAAGAGCATGTATTCTTACGTTAAAAAAATAGTAGCTTATTTTGAGAAATTTCATATCTTCAATGAAGAAATATGTATTATTGAATTGAGAATTTTACGTTTAAATACTTGTTTTGAGAGTTTTAATTTCTTGAACTAAAATTTTTTTTCTTCTCTTTGAGATTTTTTTTTCTTCTATAATGATATCTCTCTTGAATTGAGAAATAAAATCTTGTTCTGAAAATTATAATTTTTTCAACGAAGATGAAAATTTTCTAAGGTTGAGAAAATAATTTTTTCGTTATATATGAAATTGTAGTTTCTCAACTTAAGAGAAATCCTCTTGACCTGAGATATTTTTTTTTTCTGTGTACTTACTTATTATTATATAGCTTTGTTTAAACCTAACATTATATTATTATTTGGTTTCACTGAATTCGGGTGTCCTTTCTGTTCGAACAGATTTTGTTCTTGAAAGAGAGAATACAGTAGGTAGTAAAAAATTGGTCCATTATTGACCGTCGTCAGAAAAAAATATAAACATATGTTTCGCTTAAAAAATAGTAAGTAGGTGTAAATATGCCATAGACATTAGCTGGATTTCGATTTTAGGTTTACATTATTTAGACTAACAAAAGTAAAGTTCTTAGTAAAAAATGCATTGCATTCATAGAAAATAGTTTTTAACACAGAAGGCGAAATAAAATATTGTCTACACTATGCCATATTTTTAGACATCAAAGACATATTGTCAGTTTCTAAAAGGACATACAAAATGAAATGTCCATATCTCGTTAGGGTTCAGTTCTACCCAATAGGCGGTCTCTTTTTTTTATTATTTACAATTTTTACATTTTTTTTTCAATTGTGATTCTGGCAGTTTGTATATCCATGATTTTAGGATGACAAAATTTTGTTCTAATAAGAAGATCTAAACTTCAGTGAGCGAGAAAGGGCCCTTAAGTGATATTTAGTCAGATATTGTAAACCTTTTTTACATCTTAGTAAATAAAGATGGTTAAGGGGTTATGTGCTAAAAAAAAGCATCCGAATCAATACCTCACCTGCACGTGGTACCCTCTATTAGGCTCTGGTGACCAAGCATCGGCATTATAACCATATTACCATTATGTAACTAAATCTAAATGGGACACATAATCACTGAGTGTCCAATACATAGGTTCGATGGAACATTGGATGAACTTTTTTATATTCAGACGACTGAAGCCAAGGATTGGCTTCGGGATAAAAATTCTATTTTATGATTTTAAATTTTATAATTTTATGATTTGACATTTTTAAGTTCTTTTTGTTTTATGAAATTTTTTATTAAAGCGCCATTAACACCATACGCATATATATATAATGGGACTTTCGACTATAGAAACGGAATGGAAAACCTTTAGCAAACGCATTGCATACCGCCTGGACAACGTGATACATATAATGTCGCTTTTAGTGAATGCCAACTACCCTTTATACTTAATCAGATTAGGGGGGGGGGACCGTATTCAGTGGGCTAAAAAAGAAGAATCTACAAAACTAAATGCTTTATAATCATGTTCTCAATTTTTTTATGACAAGTTTAACCGATTTCATATTTTACGGCAAAAGGTTACACGCCCCTGTCAATAGATGCTGTAAATATGGACCAAAAAGACAGGTACAAAATGGTCATCGGCTTGTCAGACCCTGGCGTTAGGTAATAATAACAATAAATAAAAGGTAATATGAATAACAGGGATACATACAGACAGTTTAACAGCATGAAGGAATAATTATTGTTAACCATCCTTTGACGATAAACAGTAGGACCGACTGGAAGAATTGAAAAAGTACCTATTTAATTACATTTAAGGATGACGTGGAGAAAATCACATATAAATGTATCCCTTTAATACTAGAGAAATAATGTGCTACTGCGCATGGTTCCAGCAAGTACCACGTGACTGCTGTTAAACTCATACAAACTGTGACGTTTGTCGGTAACGGTGTGTGACGATTTTTTATTTTTAAAATTTTAATGTTAACACGGAGGAATTTGTTCTAATCATATAATTAGTTAAAGGAAGTACCTACCTATGGGATGGGCTTTGTTATGTTATCTTGTGCTGGGGATGAAAGTAAAATGAATTTTTATTGATTATTTATCTTCAGTCACGTGACTGTCGAATGAAGGAACCAATTTTCGGTTCTGTGCACCCAAAAACGTTTTCTAATAATATTCGTACTCAGTGGTGTATCCTTCTTCTATTTGGTCGCATGGGGCTTATTATGATATATGTACATATAAGACAATCCCAGAACACTGACTGATTGAATGGCCGACTAACGGCGCCTACCCGTATTGAAGTGGTGCGTGTTCAGTTTGAGTGAGCGCAGATTCATGTAAAAAAAATGTTTGAGTCATTTTAGTTGTTACATACTTACTCGTCTTTCTCATTTCGTCTCCTTACTGGTAGAAGTTATGACCCAGCTTCGGGTGTCGCGTAGACTCGTAGAGCATCGTTCGTGATGCGGTAGAGCTCCCTATAAGTATAAATCCAGGATTGTTTTAAGATACGCTAATTGTGATGCATATATGTATGTACAATGCGTTGTCTATTAATGAGTAGGTATCTATTAAAATAATAATATGTAGAATATAAATAGATGTGTATGTAGGTACCCAATATGTTCAAATCAAATAAAATTGAAACAACGATCAATCAAAAAAATAACATTTAGGTTATTTTTGTTTGTTTGTAGATGTAACATTTTTATTATTATCGTTCCATAATCTTTTAGTGTAACACGAATTAAAGATCAAAAATGTTTACGTCTTAACTGGTCTTAACACTAAGAAAGTGATTGTGAATCATACATATTATTATTATTATGATCAATAAAATGTTGCACTTGATTGAACAAATTTAGATAAAAATGATAAAAAAGTTTTGTGTGAATGATTTTTGGCTTATATGCTAACATGTTAATGTCTTCTTCATTTTAGACACTTCTGTCCTAGGCTCTCCGGAACCGTAATTATTATTCCCAAGCTCAATTCCAACCCTATTTAAAAGAAAGCCCCCGTAGACAGTTTGAATTGTGTGAACGAATTAATCGTCAATGTAGTGTGTGAAAAAATGAACTGTCCACCAAACCAAACAGAAACACTTTGGTACCTACCACAAAACAAATAATGTTATATAAAAAGTAATTTTCTTCCCACTCTACATTGACGAAAAATTCGTTTGCAAAATTCAAATTGTCTCGGGCCCCGGTCATCTCCCAACTACCTCCACCTCGGCTTCGAACAATTTTCCCTTTCAATCGTAGTAATCCTGGGATTCTGTGCTCACTTATGGCTGTGAAACGTTTGTGTTCATTCAAAGAAAACTAAGTAAACTAGCTGTAACACAACGAGCATAGAGAGGAGGATGCTAGGTATCTCATTGAGTGATAGGAAGACTAACACATGGATAAAACAGAAAACAGGAGTCACCGATGTGGTTCAGAAGGTCGCAAAACAAAAGTGGAGTTGGGCTGGTCATGTGGCCGGAGTAACCGACACCAGATGGACCAAGCAAGTTCTTGAGTGGCGTCCGAGAACTGGGAGAAGTGTGGGCAGGCCTCAGACGAGGTGGTCTGACGACATTAGACGGATTGCCGGGAGTGCGTGGATGCGGCTGGCGCAGGACAGAGGGCGGTGGAAGTCACAGGGGGAGGTCTATGTCCAACAATGGACACGAGAGGGCTAACGAAAGAAAGAAAGAAAATCTTGGATCGAACCCACGATGTTCAGTACGAAAGCCGGCGTCGTAACCACTAGTCTACAAACCACTTCTATCATCTTCATTGTTTTGATGCTAACATTAAATTATTGGAATCAATAAGTGGAGATTTTTCTGGCAACAAAGTGATAAAAATTAGTACAATTCTAATCAAAATTCTCAAAAAATAATGATAAAAAAGATTGGTGAAAGTGTTTTTCGATCATACCTATTTGGCTGCTGACATAGAAAAAAAAAACATGGGCATTTTTACATACTTTAAACCATTATTATTATTGTGTAAAAACTTACGAATACCTACTAACTTTCTCTAAAATACAAACTTAAGAATGAGAATTTATATTCCCTTGACGTTTTCGAGCAGGATAACACTGACATTCTGTTCTTAATCCTGACAAAACTGTATATCCTAATCCTATTGTCGTATCCCAAATCCAATAATGTACACAGCGATTATACATTTAAGTCAGAAACGTCAAATTTAGTTGACAAACCGGATTAACTAACTCTCTTTCGTCATATTTTTTTGTCCCTATGAATAGACAAAGATAGGAATGAAAAAAACATCTGACAAAATAATATTGTGATAAATGACAGGACACTTTAGTACAACTTGGAAAGAATATCTTTGGAATAAAATCAACACTTTTTATTGAAGAAAAAAACTTACATTAAGAATGAGTCAAAATTAATGTGTTTTGCACAGTCATCTAAGGCTAACTTTATTTAAATGTAAATGTATAAAAAAAAAATCTGAAATATTCTATAGAATTGGGATACCTCTTAATATTAGAGTAAAAATTTTCATCTGTTGTAAAAATAAGCGATTCTTAATTATATTTTTATATAGGTAAGTACCTACACGTACGTATTGTACAACGTAAAGAGAAGATATAGCGCCAACGACCTCCAGCACTGCACCAGGGGGTGTCTGCCACGGGGGTGAGTTACAGAGAGAGAGAGCTTAGCATAAGAGGGGGGGTGTCGGGTGGCGCTCGTGTAAGATACAACCCCCCCTAGCCCCCAGATCGATCGATTAGCATCGCCGATTAGGACTTCTTACTTCGACACATTTTTCTGTCTGAAAGTGTCTTTTTATTAGTACAAGGGCGTGTCCGGTGTCGGTTATGGGAGGGGCGTCGCAACGCCTGCGCCCCGACGCTTAACGGATTAAGCACACGACTACAGGCTGTTCGGATTGGTCGGCTAATCCAATCGACGCTCTCGTATTGGCTGGCTTATCCACTTTAGCCAAGACGATTATGCGCACGAGACATGCTTATATACTCCGTCGCTGAAAGTTTCTTCAGTACATACAACGCGTCTATAGACACTCCCTCGAGATTTGGGATTAGAATATCCTTGCCTTTTTATATATCGTACGACAAAACATTCGGTTAAATATTCCTTTTATATTGTTCAATAGGAACCTCACAATGAACAATCGCTGTTACCATTGCCATCACTTGGTTGCTAGTAATGCCGAGACTATTTTCGATTTTATACCGCTTTTGTCAATGTATTACTGTATTATTTAAATTAATAAATATTATATTATCGTTTTGCATAACCGTCATTTACTCGATAGTTGGTGCGAACGATGAAATGTGCCCTGTAAACATTGCTTACGCAGATGCATCAGTCAGAATAATTATTAATTAAGTATATTGGTTAAAACTGCATCTTGACTATATTTGACTGAAACGAAACTACTACTACTACTTTCTTTCTTTTCTTTTTCTACTACTACTTCTTTCTTTCTACTACTTTCTTTGATTGATGCGAAACACTATTGACAACATTGTTGAATATTTATTTACTCTTTTAAAATTTTGATAGAATAATCATTAATTGCCCTATCTTGAAGTAATAAAAAGTGCAGTCCAACCACACTTTGCCAATCCATCAAGAAGAAGATAATCTGCTTAAAAGCAAGCCGTCTGAACTATCGGCACCTTACTCGGTAGCAGCTGCTCTAAGCGAAAATATGTAGTTCAATCGCATCGTAAGTGAAGAATCAGATTGTATTCCTAAAGTTGATTCAATATAAAAAGCACTGTCTATGCATATATCAGAAATTAGCTACTTGTTTGATTTTAAATTACGAATAAGGTGCGATGTCTAAACGGTTGCATTCTACTAGTACAATGAAGATGGATGAATTTATCAGCATGCGCGAGTGGGATGATGCAAACTATTTACATTCTGATGAAAATTGAGTCTAAGTCCATCACTTCTTCCATTATGGCTGGAACACGTGTTTAGGATGTCGAACGGTAGTTGATCAAGGAGAGCGCAATTCATCCTCCTATCAGAATCCCGAAGACGAGGAAGGCCATCTCACACTCTATTTCGTTCCTTCGAATCAGAGATAACGGATTTGTGGTCATCATTGAAGGCCATCACAAATACGCATTGAGCACTACGGAAAGCTCTTGTTGCTCCCCTATGTGCTTTTGAAGTGGTGGGTAGTCTAGCGGCTACGACGCCGGCTTCCGTACTGTTTCATGCGGAGGTCGTGTATCCGATCCCAGGTGCCGACCATCTTTCTCTTTCACGACACAAGCTCTGTGAAAGAGTCAAAGAGTGTATTTGTGTTCACTTTGAGTGAACAAAGATTCATTTAAAAAAAGAAATGAATGATGTATGATGAAAGTGTTGATTGATGTATAGTAACAGAATTCTTTGACATTGATATTATGAGTCACTGAAATATTAATTTGTAAGGCGCTTCTAATCAGGAGCCCCGGGTTAATTCCCGGTCGGGTCATTAATATTCTGTGCTCTTACCACTCTAAATTTCTATTCGGGGTTGAAATCCTGACTCCTGAACTGGACGAGACCGGTTGGCGGGTAAAGAATGCCTCAAACAATACTTTCCGCCGGCTAAATTGAACCTGTGGATCTTCTTCTCTGGTCACAATCTTATATCTATTTCCACTCTGTCTCTCCACTACTCTCAGCCCGTTGTAGCTCTTTTCAGTTCCTCATATGACGAACGGCACAAATCCGAATACACGTCTTTTAGGTATTCCTGATTAGGGGTTCGTCCTCGGGAGTTTGTGCTCTTAGTCATCCCTTCAATGATGGTATGTAGGATACTCTCGTTTCGTACAACGACAACGTGTCCTATCCACCGTGCACGCCTTTCAAACAGGGTTTTCAGCAAGTGCCTTCGTCCTTCGATTCTTTGGAGAACCTCATCGTTTATCATGCGGTCTTTCCAGGATATACCTCAAAGTCTTCTATAGAACCACACCTCAAAAGCTTTCATCAGTCTTCTTTTGTCTCTTTCGGATAGGCACCAAGTCTCTCCCTACATCAAGATACTATGAATAGAAGAAGGTTATTTATTATTTTAACTTTTAAGTATTAATTAATTATATATTTTTATTATAAAACCGTATTATCCGCACATATTAAATTCTCTGATAAAAATAATTATTATCTAATGTGAATTTTTGTAGGTACAAACTCGTGAAATATAATAATATACAGCGTCCTATCTGCATGTTTCAACATTACTGCTAGATTTCTTATCAGGAACTATTACCAAAATACCGTAATTACATATTATTATAATGACATGGCACACATCTGCAGCGGAATTATCGATATCTCTCTGTGTTATGGTGGTTTAAATAACATTTCAAATATATTGTGTTTTATTATCTCTCTAACTCTTATCCGAGTTGTGGCTGACTTTTAGTTTTACGAGCTAGCTATGCCCGAAAAGATTATTACTTATTGATCCTTTCGATCACCCATTGCAATCCGTTCATTGGATATGTAACGCGTAGTTTGTTTGTATCTTCGCTAAAACTCGTGTCTTACAATACCTAATACATACCTAATTATAAACAACAAACTAGCTTTCCCAACAAACGTTGTCCTGTAGTCCTTCCTTACTATGAATACTGATTTCGGATTTGTAATTTATAAAAAAAAATCGCTTTAAATATTCTAAATGCCTGAAAAAATTCTATCAAAAATCTACATAGGTACCTACCTACTAATGTTTTGAAACTCAATGGTTGTCGTAAATAAAAATCGCGTTGTTTTTATTTACTCGACAAAAAAAATCATAGATGGCGTTGGCGTAGTAGGAAACCGTTCCATTCTAAGTTTAATATCATAATTTATATTATTTCTTATCCATTTTTCGAACTTTTTAATAACTATTCTGTTATCCGAAGCGGAGAAGAATCTAATTAACCGAGCATCATAAAAATCTGTTTATTCGATCTCGAGTTATAAGTGTTCGTACTAATTATAGATATAAGTATGTCTCTTTAAATTTTTCATATTTGATAACGATTTTCATTACTTGGATTTTACTTTTGCTATGACAATATTTGTACAACTCTGAAACAAGGTGAAAGGCTGCCCTGAACTTCTATTTGTTTTTCTTTACTATTTTGGTCATTTCATTAGTATGTGCGTGTAAGAGCCGCGTGCCTCGCGATCAACACCTATGTGATACACCAACACAAAAAAAACATGAAACAAAAACATAAAAATCTCCGGTGCTCCAATAACAGGTTTCTCCCGCACCGCTACTGTGCGTAATTAGGTGGGTACAATCATTTGAACCACAAGATTCATTACAATTATTATCATTAATCAACTAATATTTGAGGAGAAAGGGGCTATTTTTTTTGTTGCTATAAAATAGTTACTTGGGTTATGCGGGTTTTGAATAATGTCCAAGTAGGTACTTTGTGTTCAATTTGGTATGTTTTTAGGTATTTTATGCAGAATTCTTAATTTGAACAATGCTAAAGAAACCTGTTACTGGAGCACTGGGGATGGTGACGTAAAGCAAATTTATTAATTTTAATTTTAAGCCGTTCCTTCGACTAGAATTGGTAGGTATTATAATATCTATGTTATTTTTATGCAGGTAGGTACCTACCTACTTATTAAATTTATTATATCTTTTCACAAGCAATAAAAATGGGCTTTTTCTTGAATTCGGTATCTCAGATCAATCGACTTTGTACCTACCTAATGGTTTAAAAAAATATGCGTTTCACATTGATTCAGATATATCCTAAATTCTCGTTATAAATATCGACAGATGCCTGTTGTTGGAAAAATTGATGAATCACCTTAGTTCCTACTTACCTATAAAGAAATTTAAAAAAAAATATTGATTGAACCGTTCTAATTTCTCCTTACAAATATCGACGCCTGTTTTTGGATTACTTGAGATAACCTAGAGATATAATAAGGATGACAATATGCTTCGATCATTAATATTTTTTGTACCTACTTTATATTTTAATACTTTTTGTTTTCTTCCAACTTGAGTTGACCATATTAATTCTCACAA